>LBNU01028236.1:4854-26692 GCA_014162995.1 Artemisia annua | reverse complement strand
TGTGTGTGTGTGTGTGTTTTTATGAGAGGGAGAGATGAGAGAAATGAGAAAAAGAAAGAGATAGTGTTTATGTATTATAGTAATATGTGATTTTGAAAAGTTGGACAAAAATGAAATACGAAGCAAACAACAAGGACCAAAAATGTAGTTAATAATTTTTTACAAAAAGACAAAAAATTGCAAGTCGCCCAAGAATTGCGGGTCCCAGTCGCCCAAGAAGTACACATTGTCAGTTGTACTACGAAAGTACATGGTGGGTCCATGTATAGGGACACATGTCACTACATTATAATATCCGCCCAAGTTTTAGGGGCGACCGTCTCCCCTTGGGGTATTTGGAGAAAAATAAAAAAATTGGGGCATTTAGGGTGGAGTCATAGTACGGATGGGGCATTTGTGGAATTTTCCCGCTCAAAAATCTTGGGCGGATATCATAAAATAGTGACAAGTGTCCCTATGTGTGTCCCTACCATGTACTTACCATGTTTCTGAGATTTCTGTTTGTGTTTGTGTTAATGTACAATTTGGGTATATGTTTGTGTTTCTCAAATTATAAAAATAATAACCACAAGGATCAAAAATGAAATAATAAGCAAACAACAAGGATCAAAAAAGTAGTTAATTAAAAGACAAAAAAGATAAGTCGCCCAAGAAATGTGAGCCCAGTCGCCCAAGAAAGTACCTGTATAAACTAGTACTATGTAAGTACATGGTAGGGACACACATATGGACACTTGTCACTATTTTATGATATCCGCCCAAGATTTTTGAGCGACCCTCTCCCCTTGGGGTATTTGGAGAAAACAAAAAAAATTTGGGCATTTAGGGTGCATGGGGTGTACGGATGGGGTATATAGGGAATAATCCCTTTTTTTTAATGCAGTTAATTATCTTGTCGTCTAGAGACGTCTGCTGACACACAAGGATGGTTGACTTTGGACACTATGTCCCAACCTCATCAGGTAAATTAGTAATTCTCTTCATGTTCTGCTTCTGCACATGAGATTGATGACAATACCGGTTATGTTTTATTTTGCAAGGCCCTGAGTTTAGCCTCTAGAGCTTCTTTTACTGATGACATGAACATTACTAACTGTAGCAAAACATAAATAAAGCAGCGGGCTCTGAATATTTGAACTTTTTTTTTTCCACATATGATATCAAAAACTATGTAACCCGAGTCCCATGTCTTTCTCACTTAACATTTAGTTAGCAGTAGTTAAACCCCAAACCAGAAGAAACAAATCAACTAGATATCATTTCGCAAATCACCTTGAATTAAATCAATATGCAATTATGTAACAGATGGTTAGTTTGGGAATATTATTCAACTTCGTCACATACAATTGCTTCGAATAATGGTAAAAGCAGAATAGTAGCTGGAGCTGCTGGACTGACAAGTATTTTTTAAATCAAGGGACATGTTCACATGTACAACACCTTCTATGCATTTGGGTTAGTGCAGCAAGTTACTCCGTAACTAATTAGTTTAATCATATATATTTAATACATTTTTATTTCCTAAAAGAGTGATAAATTAAGGTTAGTGGGGTCGTTAATATAATGTCATGGAATTTAATATGCATGTTCCCTATATAAAGCCATTCCTTTAATTATTGAACTAGTCACAGCAAATAAATCTCTCTCCAAGTGATTACAAACACCAATTACGGTGCATCTTTTTCAACAATTAAATCTTTCTCATTATTATTTGATCAACAACAAATAATGGCGTCTTTAAGTAAAGAGTTTGAGCATCTTGAAATTCAACTCGAAGAGATCAAATCAGCCACCAATAACTTTAGTGAAGAAAATGTTATTGGACATGGGGGTTTTGGTAAGGTCTATAAGGGGGAATTGTCTCACTCTAACTCCAAGGGGAAAAGTATGGTTGCTTTAAAGCGTCTAGATCGTAGACATGGTCAAGGAGACAGTGAGTTTCATAAAGAAGTGAGAATGCTTTCACGTTACAGACATGAAAATATTATATCTCTCGTGGGTTTCAGCAGCGGACGGGATGAGATGATACTTGTCTACGAGTATGCATCTCGTGGAAGTCTCGACCGACATTTAACAGATGTCACTCTCACTTGGACACAGCGCATCAAGGTATGCCTTGATGCTGCGAAGGGACTATGCTACCTCCATGATCCCAAAGATACATTCCAAAGACTAATCCATTGTGACATTAAAAGTGCTAACATTCTGCTCGATGAGAATTTCAAGGCTAAAGTTTCTGACTTTGGGCTGTCAAAAATAGGCCCCGCTAATCAGCAGAATTCAATTCTTGTCACTGGTGCCTTGGGTACCTTGGGATACTGTGATCCTCTGTTTATGGAGACATACTCCCTCACAAAAGAGTCTGACGTTTACTCTTTTGGAGTAGTCTTGTTTGAGGTCCTGTCCGGGAAACAATGCGTTGAAAATATCGAGGGACAGTTAAAGGTTCATGTGTCTTTCTGGAAAAAATGCTATGAAGAGAAGAAACTAGACACGATTGTCTTTCAAGGGCTGATGCAACAAATGGATCCGGATTCTTTGGTGATATTTGCAGACATTGCATACGAATGTTTGAAGAGATCCCATGAAGAACGGCCAGCGATGTCTCTTGTCGTTCAAAAACTTCAGGAATCACTTGCGTTGCAGCAGCTTCACGATCTCAAACCGCCGAAGGAGTATGAAGAGATAGTTAACGCTGCAGTACCTCCTTTAAATTATAGATCCTTAGATGAACTGAAAGTGCTTCTCACCGAAGGGTTTCAAGTTAATGCGGGCAAAACGGTAATTAGCGACATCTCTTTTGACTTTATTTAATTATATTTAGACAAAGGTTATTTATAGCTAGAGAAATTTTACTATGCCACATTACATATATATAGAAATAGGTTGTGTGAAAATGGCTTTTTTATTTACTAGACGAGTACTCGTGCATAGCAACGAGATTTTATAGAGGCACATAATTTTAGTGATAAAAAAACGTTTAGGGGTTATAAACAAAAAATAATAAAAGCTTGATGATTTGGGATTAAGCATAATGTTTTGAAACTTGTTTCGACCCGGGTGGTTCAACCGGTTGAACTGTTCCAGTCAAAAAACAGATCAATTTAAACCAGGTCAACCTGACGGGTTGGGTCAAAAAACGGGTCAACCTACCGGGTTTGAAGCATCCCATGTTAACCCGGTTTTTAATGTGTATTAATAACTTTCTTTTGAAAAATATGTGTATTAATAGTTGAAATTGCTCATAATAACTTCTTTTGAAGAGGAAAAAAGCTCTTTTGTCTGAAAAAAAACAAACATGTTCCTCTGCGCGCCTGCAGAGAAAAGAAGTGAAAAGAGGCAATAAGAACTTCTTTTGAAAAAACAAACGACACCTAATTGTTTCAACATTTCTTTTTTATTTTTTTTTTCTTTTCATATTTCACTTTCTTGACTTTTCACTTTTCAATTTAACCAATTTTTTTTATAGATAGTATAGATAATGTGGAAAGAATAGGTTCTTCCTTGTGTACTACATATAAAAAGAAAATGATTTTTTTAAAGCTAAAAATTTAGTACTCCGTAATATCTTATACTCCCTCCATCCCAAAAAGAGAGTCCACAAACAAAAAAAGTGAAGAAATTATAATATGTGTAATTAATGCTAGTTTTGATTGATAAAAAGTCATTTTTACCTTCATAAAAAATATAGAAATAAAAAATGAATAATTAAAGCAAGTTTTAATTAGAAGGGTAAAGTAGGAAAACTAGTTATAATTAATGTCTATATATAAAAGCTATACATTTATTTTAGGACGAACATAAATAGTAAGGTGGACATTTTTTTTTTTTTTTTTTGAGACGGAGGGAGGGAGTACCAAAGAATCCTTTCAAATTACATTGTTTTTAACTTAAAAAAAAAAAAAAAAAAAAAAAAAAAAAGCCTTGTTTTTGGAAGAGCTGCTTTATAACAATCATTTAAAAATTTAATAATCATTTAATACATATTATATATACTTAAGAAAATACTACATCCACAAAACTTTTACATTTTTTTTCAACATGACTAGTCGCAAATAAAAATTATCTTAATCAATTCTCTTTCATCCTTTCAAATTCAAATCTTCCTATTAATATGTGCCACATCATTTAAAAAATATATATATTTTGTAAAGGTTTTGTGGATATAAAATCCCTCATATAACTATCACTTCAACTATATATATATAACACATCATTTGTAAAAAAGTAGAAAAAAATAATATTGAAGAAAAAGATAAATGTTTCAATTAATTGTTGTCATGTTTCATTTTCATATTTTACTAGATATTTTTATACGTTCTTTGTATATTTTTTTAAGAATTGTTCTTTGGGTAGAATTATCCTATTTTACAACATTTTTCAATTAAAATTTGATTATTTTATGTTGTTGCATAACGTTAAACACTTAACTAAAATATTACAATTATAACTATTTGCTACTATAAAAATCCGTCACTATGCATGAGTACTCGTCTAGTTTAGTTTAATGGATATGCAAATGTTGTTTTTGGTTAGCTAAGAATACTTAGAAAAACGTTTTCGTAATTCAACTTTCATATCATATTTGGCTAATCTCAAGCATTCCATACTTTTAGTCTTCATTTAATACTCATATTCAACGTATTTGTGTAATTCGTTTGATATCTAACTAAAAATATATGCATCGATTAAAAACTACCTCACACAATTGTCTCATACGGGAGTTAAACTCACAATCATTTAAATGAGGAATATAATATTCCACATATACCACTAGGCTACCATTATGAACGTATATGTTAAATTCTAGGATTTAATGACTTTTCGTATTGAATAAAGATTTTCACGCAAGTTCGAATACCACTACTAACACTTTTCGTGTTTTTATATACCTCCCTAACTTACAATATTTTTTATATCTATATAGAAAAAGAATACCCTTTATTATTATTAGTTATTATCAAGTTAGTAAAATTGAACAATTTAATTGTCCCGTTATTGACCAATTAAACTCTTTAATTGAGATTTATGCAAAACAAAGTTCGTAGAGCAATTTTTTATGATACAACACATTTTATTATTATTTCATAAATTAAAATGACCTTAATATCAAAATCACATGTACGCGTAGGGATATAAACTCTCAAAAGCTTTAACAACCTTTGTGCCATATTAAATAAAATAAAATACGTTGTTTACAAATATACATATTATGAATAAATTTTAAAGTTTTTCAAAAATTGAATAACATACCCTGTTTTGTAAAATTCAATAGTTTTATCCGTTACAATTTATTTGGGAGACGTTTATAATTTATGTATTAAGGGCTCGTTTGGTTTGTGGGGTTTGCGTGAGTTTGGGTTAGAAATNACTACATCCACAAAACTTTTACATTTTTTTTCAACATGACTAGTCGCAAATAAAAATTATCTTAATCAATTCTCTTTCATCCTTTCAAATTCAAATCTTCCTATTAATATGTGCCACATCATTTAAAAAATATATATATTTTGTAAAGGTTTTGTGGATATAAAATCCCTCATATAACTATCACTTCAACTATATATATATAACACATCATTTGTAAAAAAGTAGAAAAAAATAATATTGAAGAAAAAGATAAATGTTTCAATTAATTGTTGTCATGTTTCATTTTCATATTTTACTAGATATTTTTATACGTTCTTTGTATATTTTTTTAAGAATTGTTCTTTGGGTAGAATTATCCTATTTTACAACATTTTTCAATTAAAATTTGATTATTTTATGTTGTTGCATAACGTTAAACACTTAACTAAAATATTACAATTATAACTATTTGCTACTATAAAAATCCGTCACTATGCATGAGTACTCGTCTAGTTTAGTTTAATGGATATGCAAATGTTGTTTTTGGTTAGCTAAGAATACTTAGAAAAACGTTTTCGTAATTCAACTTTCATATCATATTTGGCTAATCTCAAGCATTCCATACTTTTAGTCTTCATTTAATACTCATATTCAACGTATTTGTGTAATTCGTTTGATATCTAACTAAAAATATATGCATCGATTAAAAACTACCTCACACAATTGTCTCATACGGGAGTTAAACTCACAATCATTTAAATGAGGAATATAATATTCCACATATACCACTAGGCTACCATTATGAACGTATATGTTAAATTCTAGGATTTAATGACTTTTCGTATTGAATAAAGATTTTCACGCAAGTTCGAATACCACTACTAACACTTTTCGTGTTTTTATATACCTCCCTAACTTACAATATTTTTTATATCTATATAGAAAAAGAATACCCTTTATTATTATTAGTTATTATCAAGTTAGTAAAATTGAACAATTTAATTGTCCCGTTATTGACCAATTAAACTCTTTAATTGAGATTTATGCAAAACAAAGTTCGTAGAGCAATTTTTTATGATACAACACATTTTATTATTATTTCATAAATTAAAATGACCTTAATATCAAAATCACATGTACGCGTAGGGATATAAACTCTCAAAAGCTTTAACAACCTTTGTGCCATATTAAATAAAATAAAATACGTTGTTTACAAATATACATATTATGAATAAATTTTAAAGTTTTTCAAAAATTGAATAACATACCCTGTTTTGTAAAATTCAATAGTTTTATCCGTTACAATTTATTTGGGAGACGTTTATAATTTATGTATTAAGGGCTCGTTTGGTTTGTGGGGTTTGCGTGAGTTTGGGTTAGAAATGGACCCCACTTTATATTTAGCCGTCTAGGATTTGAGCTAAAAATGGGTTGGTGTGTTAGTTTTTATAATAAAATTGGACACACTTCATTTTCTCTCTATTTCTCTCCCCTCTCACTTTATCTATATATACTCCGTATATAATTTATAAATTGTATTTTAAAACATAAAACAATTTTACATATTTTTCTCTCTTTCAAATTAAATCAAAATCTAAATACAAATCATAATCCTAAAACTACCTACAAACCAAACGGAACCTAAGTTGGATGTCCTAAACTAATGGTCGTACTAACTATTAAAAGAATTACATTAATACATCCATATGGTACACCTATCAAAGGGAAGGCATGTAAATATGAATTGTTTTGTAATATACTCCTTAGTAAATGTGATATTTTTTAAAAATTGTGTCTACTTTGAATATTGCGATTCTTTCATTTATTTTCATTATGCTTGAAATTTCTTTGAACATATCAATAGTCCGTATCTTTTAAATTATGCACACGGTTAGTTTTTAAGTCCCGTACGTTTATATGCTCTCCTTAGTTATGTGAGACTCTACTTTAATTTTACAAGTATGTAAAACTAAGGGATGGCAGAAGTTTTCATGTTTAAAACCATGATCTATATCCATATTTATCTACAAACCAAAATGCAAATAGTATACGCTCTCCAAATCACTACATCCATATTTATATTCAGAATTACCTCCATTAATCTTATGCAAATTGTTATATATATGTCAAAAAGATATATATACTCAAGTACATATGTATTTTTTAACTTATAAAACTAGTACGTCTCGGTTTGTTGAAAATGACATATCAAATGTGTCAAAATTGAGTCATCAAATTTAATCCAATTTTATGTACTTTATTTTTTTTCTTTTTAAAACTAATAATAATAAAATAACATCTCAAGTGTGTTCATCTTTAGAGTAAAAAAATAGTAAATGATTTAGTTTACTCAAAATCTATAAGAAACTTAAAACACACACACAAAAAAATAAAAATAAATAAATAAATAAAAATTGAAACATTGTTATCAAAGACTTACCCACTAGACTTGGGCCCAATCCCCTTGACCCAAATCTAATAGGCTTTTTTCCCTATTCACCCCAAAGGTACAAATATGATTACCACATTCACCCCAAAAAATTTTAGTTTCCCTATTCACCCTGGGGGCGACTAGCTCTCAAAAAAACCTGGGCAACCGAACCATTGTTGGACAAGTGTCCCTATGAAGTGGCCCACCATGTACTTTAAAAGTACCACTAAAGCTACCATATTTTTGAGGCGACTGGGACCTACATTCTGGGGCGACTAAGCCAATTTTGTTTTTAGTGAAAAAGTATAGTTTTAAAATAGTACATCTTTGGTCCTTGTGGTTTGCTTAGTGTTTCATTTTTGTCGCACATATTCTTTTTCTTTTTAAAGTCAATTTAATACTCCACACAAATCTTATAAATTATGATAAAAGTAAAAATAACCAAGATCTTCATCCAAAACCCAGATTTCATCCTAAACCCAGATTTCATCCTAAACACATATCTTCATTAAGAAAACCATCTTCATCCAAAAACCATCTTCATAAACAGATATCCAAAAACCATCTTCATCCAAAAAAAACCATCTTCATCCAAAAATCCAAAAACCATCTTCATAAAAAAAATCATGATAACTAAATACCAAGATATCGATCTAAACAAAAATCAAAACGGGGCGTGTGGGGTTAGGTTTTACCGTCGGGAACACAAGGAGAGGGTGGTGGAGCTTCTGTGGTGGCGGTGGTGGCGCGTGTGGGGTTAGGTTTTATCATGGAATAAACTGCTACCACACAACAACAAAATAAAAAACACACCAAGAAACCCAGATCCAGATCTAAAACAAAAATCACACAACAAACACCACTGATTAAAACAATTGCTCAAATAACCTATCCACTACCAAAACACAGATCCCACCATTCAGTGATGACTATGATGAAGGAACTGGTATTACTCGGTGGTGATGGGTATCCGGCGGTGATGATGCTGCCATGGCCTATGGAAGAGTTCACCGAACAGAGGGACGAATAAGAAAAATATATAGGTTTTATCAGTGGTTTGGGATTATAATTTGGATTTGTTAATTGAAGACTAAGAAAAATATATAGGTTATATCGAAGAGCACTTCACTCTATGAAAGAGCAAGAAAAGAAAAAGGAAGACTTGATGACTTTGTATATCTTTGGTCTCTATCAAGTGGATGTATNATATGTATATATATATATATTTTTTTTTAGAAAGGCATCAATATATTACGGAACCAAAAACAAGAACAATAAAAAAGAAATGGCAACCCACCTTCTAACAAGACAATTAAAAAGTATGGGCCCAAACAAAAAACAAAAAGAAAAGCTAAGCAAAACCTCTATGTGAACACACAAAAATAAAAATTGGCAACAATAAAGCATGAGCCAACAAAGCTACACTAAAATACTAGTGAACTTGTCCCACTCTTAGAAATATACCAACATATTCCTTGACTTGCCCCACATTTCTTCTGAGTACAATTGGAAAATAGCAAGGGACGAAAAGACCACTCCAAAGGAGACCTTTTTGACACATTACTACAATCCCACTCTAAAAGCTTTTACCCACATTACTGTCACAAACCAGGAATAAAAATGATACTTTGGAACTGAGCTTGAAGTTGCAGACGAAAACATATATGTTGCAGACCAACATAAATACTATTAATCCAAAACTAGCAGCAGACTGACCATGCACTAAACTTGCAGACCAACTGTAGATGATATTGCAGACGAACCACGAATACTAAAACAGCCAACACAAAGCTACAAATATATATCAATATCCTTTTTATTTACAGTCATGTTAGTACACAGTATACTATATAAGAAATGAAAACATCGACTTGTATTTTTATTTATAAAGAAATCTGGGAACAGATTGTATTTTTACATATAAACAAGAAGAAATAAGGTGTGTGAACAAAAATAAAATATCGATCAAATAACAAGGACTAAAAATGTACTTAACACTATTATTATTTTTTTTGACAAAAAGACAAAATAGGCTTAGTCGCCCAAGAATGTAGGTCCTAGTCGCCCCAAAAATATGATAGCTTTAGTGGTACTTTGAAAGTACATGGTGGGCCACATCATAGGGACACTTGTCCAACAATGGTGGAAGTTGCCCAAGTTTTTTTGAGAGCTAGTCGCCCCCGGGGGTGAATAAGGGAAACAAAAAATTTTTGGGGTGAATGGGGTACAAACTTTTGTACCGTCGGGGCATTTAGGAAAATTGGCCAATCTAAAATGCCTGACCGCCCTGATTCTCATATTGTAAACCCTAATTGTGAACTTTATTTTTAATTGTACGCTCAGTGGCTATCAATAAATGAGAAGGGGGAACGCATTGAAAGGATTTACATTCAATCCTGTAATCCCCAGCCACTATCCCGTTGTTTCCAGAATGATTTGCTTGTCCATCTGGCTGATGACATTCTTAATTCAAGGTCTGTTCCTAACCCTTTTCTTTTGGAACATATTAACTTATTTAGTTTGTCATTCTTTAATTGCTGCCTTTATTCTTCTTCTTTAATATTTATGCAGATTTCCCGGGGGGCGATGTTACCTATATCAGCGTGAATTCAAAGCACGTGTGAGAGGTGAATACTTGACACCTCATATCTCATACACGGTCAACCTTGTCCTCCGATATAAAAAACAATCAGAAGTCAATTCATTTAACCCCCTGAGATACAAAATAGATGGGGAGGATGAGACAAAAGTTTTCATTATTTACCCTTCTATACATGAGAGAGAAGATGGATGGTTCATTGTTCCATTGTATCACTTTACAACCCAACACGCTACTGCAGACCTTCAATTTCAGTTTGAACACCGTGGTCGCGATCTACTAGTCGCTGGCATCGAGTTCCAACCATCTGAAGAAAAGGTAAGCAGTTTATTGTCAATGGTCATGTTATTTATAAAATGATATAAAGAAAAAATGACACTTAATTAACCCAAATGTATGGCTCACTTGCTTGGATATATGTCATTATATATATATAGGTGCAACTTCCAGTGTTTGAAGAGTACCAACACATACTCGAGGCTGCCTCACAATCTCTCTTCTACACTTCCCTTGCTGAACTTAAACAGATTCTCTCCAAAGGAATACACTTGAAAGATTACAAAGAGGTAAAAATTGGCTATGTCTATTTATAAAGATAATATGAGCATAGCTAATTCCCAGCTTACTAATTATGCAGTGGTTTTCACTTAATGAGAAAGGACAACACTCTCACATGATATCCATCAAAGACTGTTTGATTCAAAATGAATATTCAACACCTCAGACTTATAAGTCTGATTGTGATTCAAGGTGACATGTCATACTCAAACTTATCCCTATTGTTTCATAAGTATATATAAATTGATGCATTATTCTTTGCTTCTTCTTCTTCTTCATGCAGATTTCCAGTGGGCCTTTATCAAACAAACAATAAGGGATTTACAACACATGTGAAGACCCAATTATTGTCTCCATCAATCACATACACCGTGAACCTTGTATACAACAGTTCCTCATACGGTGAACAAGCGTACGTAGACCTCAAGTACAGATTAAGAGGGGAGGCAACAACTTCTGTTGTGTACCTTGCGAATCAGAGACAAGATAATTGGTTCTATATGGCTGAATTGTATCAATTCACTAGCGATGGGAGTATTGTTGATCTTGAAATTATTTTTGAAACTTCTGGAACTAATATAGACAGAGTAGAAGGCATAATGTTTCAGCCCGTGGAAATAGTAAGATGACAAATACTGGTTTAATCATCTTAGTCAATTTTAGTTATCATTTTATTTCTTACGAAACAGGTAAACAGCTACTATAATCATTTGAATTAACAGTGGCAAAAAGCAAAAAGGCTGGTAATAGCTCGAAATTGGTTTGGGTCAAAATGGGTCATTTTTTTGTTTTGAGTCGGACGTACGGGTAGAAAAATGAACTGCGAATGGAATTTTAGATTTCCTTAAAACGGATAAATAGACAAAGGAGATCAATACAAATGATAGTTATGAATACAAATTTTTATAGCTAAAATTGAAACTAAAAACCAATTACTTTGTAAAAATAGGTGGAAGATCAAGTATCAAAGGATGACAAGGTGCAGAATATCCAAGCCATATCAGATTCAGAATCAGACACTACTTGGGAACAAAAGATTCCGAATGATTATGAAGAAATACTCAATTTGTCAAAAGATAGCCTGAGGTGGACAACGAAGAGGGAACTCTACTCAATTCTCAGAAGAGGGTTCCTGATCAACAATGGTCAACAGGTATACTTTATAGGAATTATAAGACTAATGTCCTTATTTCAAACCTAATTTAAGTGTAATATTCCTTACACTTGCATATCCTTATGGATTGACAGTGGTTCTCTGTTGATAAACATGGGAAGAAATGTTTAATGCTATCTGCAAAAGCGACTTGGGTAATAGATGACAAGAACTCAGCTTTTGAGTCTTCTGATGAATCAAGGTTCTTTCTCTATTTTTCCTAGCCATTTTTCCTGTAATAGTTTATATGTTATTCGTATGCCTGCACCACTTTGCCACTACCTACGAATACAGACACCTTTGTGAAGAAATTTAATATATTTATAAATTTTTCTCTTGCACACAACTGAGTTACTATTAATATTGGCAAAAATATGTAGAATCTAGTTTGGTAATTCTTATTTACCTTTAGTTGCGAACTTGCGATCTATATTTTTATAGACTAGTATTGAAATATATACAATAAGCAATCCATCCTACACAAGTATCTTCACAATCAAAACCATCACTAGAGATTAATCCTTGTTTCCTCTATGAGACTTCTGAATATTCATGCCCACTTTACACAACTTTGCTACATGGAGGGCTGCCACAGTTGGCTTCACCTTAAAACTCATTAGCTTACGCTTTATAGTGTAATTAATCATTGCATACAGCACGCCCCAACTCTTTTTTCATCTCTGAAATTCTGTAATCTCTTTCCTGCCAAATGAAGGATACAGCAGCAGCAAGTATGAGTAATATGAGGATGCTCCCTATGTTGTTTCACATGTTCCAGGAACCAAATTCTGATTAATATATTTCCAATCATTAGGCAACCCATTCAGACCCATCATTATTAGCAACATGACCCATATATTAAGTGCAAAAGGGCAGTTCATAAAAAAGATGAGAATGTGCTTCACAATATTAATATAATGGATGGGCATAACATTACTCACTTTTTCCCGTTCATAGGAGATTTGTATGTCTAGTACCATACCAAGGAAAACCACTGCACTTTTGGAGTCTGAGTTATAGGTTTCCATAAATGATTATTAACAAACAGGACTTCTTTACCTTTTGAGTTTTTCCATACCACTACATCTTTTCACAAAGGATTGGTATAGGTTCTGAGATGCTTGTAACACAATAGCTATTATATCTTTGATTATAGCTGCATACAAGCCACATTGAATTAACTTACCCATTCCTAATTTATTGACAATATGAGACTTCACTCACCTCCAACAAGTTCTTTCATTCCCAACTGTCCAAATTCTCTTGTTTAACTTCCCAAACACTTCTGCCTTTTAACTCTATTGTGTGACTCCATTATATTCCGTAAATGGGTCAGAATGGCTAATAGTTAAGAAAGACACTTTATTACACTGCAATATTCTTCTCCCTCTTAACTCCATTGTGTGACTCCATTATATTGCATAAATGGGTCAAAACAGGTAATACTTAAGAAACACACTTTATAACACTGCAATATTCCATGAATGCTTGATTATTATAGCTTTATTCCAAATAAATCTCTTTTATAAATTTTCTAGGAAGCATGAATACATAAGCAATCAATTCTGAAAAGCCTTGAAAATAAGAGCCCTAAACATTAAATTTTGTACCCTGACCATATGCCAAAGCAATGCCTGACTTTTCTTTGGTGTGGGCTGGCATGGAAATTTTCCGTTGACCAATTCCGCTCACTTAAAATGTTATCAGTGTTTGATGCTGGCATGTCGTTCAGTTTAACCATAGTGAATGAGAAAGCCCTTAAAAAACCTTTCATTTCATAGAAAATATAAGCAAGTCCACCAGTTAAACAATAAACAACTTAACACCTTAGTTGGCTTCTACTACTTGGATCCCTTAAAAATTTTCTGAATCAATTACATATTGGATGACTTTCTTGTTTCTGCAGATTTGGAGAAGTCCTTGTAATAACTGCCGGCGAAAAATTTGAACTTGTGAATGAAATAAAACCCGAAGTGCTATCACCTGATACAACGTATGCAAGTTACTTTGTCTATAAATTACCATCAGAGCAATCCAAATTTGAGTGTCCTCTCGAAGTGTGCTATAGAAGTGGTGAATACTATTATAGTTATATATACAGCTATTTAGTAAGCCCTCCAAACACCCCAGTAATTGGACAAAAGTTTGATGAAAACAGATACAACCCACTAAACAGACACAAACTAAGTGCTCTTCCAAGACAGAGGAGTGATGGTTGGATGGAAGTAAAAGTATGGGAATTTCAAACCAAGACGACTCCCGAAACAGTTTCAATGCATCTTAAGTTAGAGCATCCTGCTAAGAAGGATCTTAGTGGGCTTACCATACATGGGATTGAGATTAGACCCATACAGATTCTCTTATTTTAGTGATGATTGGGGTATCAGCAAGATTCAAGTACATGTAAACCCATCAGTTAGTTTTTTTTCATTGAATGTTAAAAATATATTTTCAATTTGAAGCTTTTATTTGGCAATCAAGATTCCTTTTTTGCAACTAATTTATTCTTTGATAATATAGTTTGCATAAATTAATTGAATATAAAGTCAAGTTTTCATTTATGGGAGATATAGCTACTGCAAAATGGTAACGGGTCAAGTCCAAGGTCAGGGTGAAGAAGATCATTGCTTTGACCGTTTTAAATAAAATGATAAATTGCATTTGCTTACGGTTTTGGCGTACAGTCACCGATTTTGAATATTTACAACTGTATCAACTTTGGTAACTCTGCAAAGTATGAGACATGACAAAAATAGTTCCTGAAAAAAGATTTACTCATTTGTTACTATCACTATGTTTTAAAATAAGGGTAGGGTGTTCACAATTTCGTTTATTCGAAAAATCAAACGGATTTAGAACCGAACCTATTTCTGAAAACGGTTTTGGAACAGTAAATGAAGTAAGGTGTTCGATAAAATGCTCAAGTGCAATTTGACTTTCATGTCTGAAGAGGCATATACTAATTTTACTCTTCAATTGTGAATAAAGGTTTTAAATAATGGTATCCATTAGCTAGGGTGTTGTATGGACGAGAGTTAAACGACATATATGCTACTGTACATATTTAAATTTGCTACAAGTTAAGCTGATCTATACAATGCCTACCAGATGTTCGATAAGATGTGTAGCACAACTAACAGAGTTATTCTGTTCCTGAATGGGCTCTCCTGTTTTCTTTTTCTTCTTTTTTAATTGGTTATGTGATGGTAGCAAGCACAACAATTTTTTTGCAGTTTGCCTTTCTATGTTTCAGTTTCCTTGTTGATTATCGTCTAAGTTGTTTAGATAACTAGTTATAATACTCGCGCACGCGAGGGTTTTTTTTTTAATATTTTAAATGATATATTTTTATTTATTAAAAAACAAATAATATAATCTTTGTTTTGTTTGATTTATAATTTTTAATTATAGTTTTTTTATTATTAAATATAATTCATTTAAAAAGTTTAATCGTATTATTAATTGTATCTTATCTATATTTTTTGTATTTATCTTCTACTTGTGTAGTATATCAACAAAACGAATTTATAATTTATAAATTAAAATATTACCTTATAAGGAAATATTCTTTTTTGAAAGTCCCTACTTGGGGTTTTGTTTTATTACATAAACATAAAAAAGATAATCATAATTATAATGCAATGCTACATATTTTAGCGCTTCGTGAACACCTTTTTTTATTTTTTTATTTTTATTTTTATTTTATTTTTTAGCGATTCATCAAGTAGAACATAACTCTGTTTCGCTATGTATTTTCATATATGAAGTTATGTCGGGATTTCACTATTTCAGACCCTGGAGGCTTCATAGGTATAGCAAGTACAACAGATTAGCTGTGCTATCTTTTCTGTTTAGACATGTAATCTTGGTGTCATATCATTCTCCTCCTCTTTGTCCTCTGTAATGGTTGTATAGTAAATTGAGAGAGAGAGGAAAAAGTTGTAATTGTATTATTGAAAGTGAAATGAAATGTACATGTTCTCTTTATACTACACTGCACTATACTACTTTGACTTTTACATTTGACTTTCTATAACTAACTTCTAACTAACTGTATGTTCTAGAAGCTACTAGAAACTATTACAATGAACTTGTGATGCTCTGCATAGTTTATACTTGAAAGGTTGTGGTGTGATTGTTGGTGAATGTATTGAGTTGACTTGATGCATTTGGTCCTCTTTGACTGTTGTAGTGTTTGGGTCAGCATCTTTAGCTCTTCCTCCTTTACCCCCCCCTCCCAACAAGTAGGCAGTGTGTATGGATCACACATGCCATACTTGGATAAGCAATTGTAGTGCAAAACCTTGCATAGACCTTTAGTAACTACATCTGCAGCTTGAAGTTTAGTAGGAATGAAAGTGGGTAGGATAGAACCTTCTCTGACTTTATCTCTCACAAAGTGACAATCCAGTTCTATATGTTTGGTTCTGGCATGTTGAATTGGTGATGAGACGAAAAATGTTAACAATACAAAAGAAATGGCAACCCACCTTCTAACAAGACAATTAAAAAGTATGGGCCCAAACAAAAAACAAAGGCTTGAGTTATCCGGACCCTCCCATAGAGAGGGTTTGCCAATGATTGGACGCATCCCCTGGTTGTACGGTATGCATCAACGGTTGCACGGTTTGACTAAAAGCCTATGATGTGACACCATAGAGAAGGTTAGGATAACACATCCCAAAACAAAAAGAAAAGCTAAGCAAAACCTCTATGTGAACACACAAAAATAAAAATTGGCAACAATAAAGCATGAGCCAACAAAGCTACACTAAAATACTAGTGAACTTGTCCCACTCTTCTCGTACGGATAGAATTTGTAGAAATATACCAACATATTCCTTGACTTGCCCCACATTTCTTCTGAGTACCATTGGAAAATAGCAAGGGACAAAAAGAGCACTCCAAAGGAGACCTTTTTGACACATTACTACAATCCCACTATCAAAAAAGCTTTTACCCACATTACTCTCACAAACCAGGAATAAAAATGATACTTTGAACTGAGCTTGAAGTTGCAGACGAAAACATATATGTTGCAGACCAACATAAATACTATTAATCCAAAACTAGCAGCAGACTGACCATGCACTAAACTTGCAGACCAACTGTAGATGATATTGCAGACGAACCACGAATACTAAAACAGCCAACACAAAGCTACAAATATATATCAATATCCTTTTTATTTACAGTCATGTTAGTACACAGTATACTATATAAGAAATGAAAACATCGACTTGTATTTTTATTTTTAAAGAAATCTGGGAACAGATTGTATTTTTACATATAAACAAGAAGAAATAAGGTGTGTGAACAAAAATAAAATATCGATCAAATAACAAGGACCAAAAATGTACTTAACACTATTATTATTTTTTTTGACAAAAAGACAAAATAGGCTTAGTCGCCCAAGANGGTGTGTTAGTTTTTATAATAAAATTGGACACACTTCATTTTCTCTCTATTTCTCTCCCCTCTCACTTTATCTATATATACTCCGTATATAATTTATAAATTGTATTTTAAAACATAAAACAATTTTACATATTTTTCTCTCTTTCAAATTAAATCAAAATCTAAATACAAATCATAATCCTAAAACTACCTAGAAACCAAACGGAACCTAAGTTGGATGTCCTAAACTAATGGTCGTACTAACTATTAAAAGAATTACATTAATACATCCATATGGTACACCTATCAAAGGGAAGGCATGTAAATATGAATTGTTTTGTAATATACTCCTTAGTAAATGTGATATTTTTTAAAAATTGTGTCTACTTTGAATATTGCGATTCTTTCATTTATTTTCATTATGCTTGAAATTTCTTTGCACATATCAATAATCCGTATCTTTTAAATTATGCACACGGTTAGTTTTTAAGTCCCGTACGTTTATATGCTCTCCTTAGTTATGTGAGACTCTACTTTAATTTTACAAGTATGTAAAACTAAGGGATGGCAGAAGTTTTCATGTTTAAACCCATGATCTATATCCATACTTATCTACAAACCAAAATGCAAATAGTATACGCTCTCCAAATCACTACATCCATATTTATATTCAGAATTACCTCCATTAATCTTATGCAAATTGTTATATATATGTCAAAAAGATATATATACTCAAGTACATATGTATTTTTTAACTTATAAAACTAGTACGTCTCGGTTTGTTGAAAATGACATCTCAAATGTGTCAAAATTGAGTCATCAAAACCCAGATCCACACAAATCTTATAAATTATGATAAAAGTAAAAATAACCAAGATCTTTATCCAAAACCCAGATTTCATCCTAAACACATATCTTCATCCAAAAACCATCTTCATCCAAAAACCATCTTCATAAACAGATATCCAAAAACCATCTTCATAAACAGATATCCAAAAACCATCTTCATCCAATAAAAACCATCTTCATCCAAAAATCCAAAAACCATCATCCCAAAAACCATCTTCATAAAAAAAAATCATGATAACTAAATACCCAGATATCACTACAAAAAATAGTGCTATTCTCCACACTTATTTTGCCACGGTATGATCAACCGTGGACTTTTTTTTATATGCATAATAATTTTGCTACATTTATAGGTGTGACAAATATTCAAAAAATAATCCACATATATAAGTGTGGACAATTACAATAAAGCTACACTTATAGGTGTAGCAAATGTCTCCACACTTTTATTTTTGAACATTTTTTGCAATTTTGCCACACTTTTAGGTGCGGACATTCAAAGAAATGTTTCCCCACTTTTAACCATAGACATTTGGATAATATTTCCACACTTATATGTGTAGCAAAATTTGTCACACTCATTATTACCATACTTGAGAAAGTTTGAAATCAATAATTTTACACATTTTTAAATGTGGCCATTTGGCCTTTAAATTGTGGAAAATTCAACTAGTTTTTTTAGTGTATCGATCTAAACAAAAATCAAAACGGGGCATGTGGGTAAAGGTTTTACCGTAGGGAACACAAGGAGAGGGTGGTGGAGCTTCGGTGGTGGCGGTGGTGGCGCGTGAGTTGTGTTGTGTGGGAGCCGGCTAGCCGAGGGCTCAAAATCTCCAGAAAAGGTGTAGGGTAACCGATCTAACGATGCGCCAATAAAAAATTATCGTCGGAAAATTTTCCAATCTCTCCTCCTTCTCTCTACCATGGAATAAACTGTTACCACACAACAACAAAATAAAAAACACACCAAGAAACCCAGATCCAGATCTAAAACAAAAATCACACAACAAACACCACTGATTAAAACAATTGCTCAAATAACCTATCCACTACCAAAACACAGATCCCACCATTCAGTGATGACTATGATGAAGGAACTGGTATTACTCGGTGGTGATGGGTATCCGGCGGTGATGATGCTGCCATGGCCTATGGAAGAGTTCACCGAACAGAGGGACGAATAAGAAAAATATATAGGTTTTATCAGTGGTTTGGGATTATAATTTGGATTTGTTAATTGAAGACTAAGAAAAATATATAGGTTTATCGAAGAGTACTTCACTCTATGAAAGAGCAAGAAAAGAAAAAGGAAGACTTGATGACTTTGTATATCTCTGGTCTCTATCAAGTGGATGTATGTGTATAGTTCGATTTAATATATTCAATATTTTAACATGTTATGACATATTCTATCTTTTATCTTTTGACAAAGAGACTTTATATATATATCAATATTCCTTTTTAATTACATCAAGTTAGTCACAGTATCCTAATAAGAAAATGAAAACATCGACTTGTATTTTTATTAATAAGAATGGGAAAGATTTGTAATTTTAACATATAAAAGAAGAATAAGGTTTGTAAAAAAATAATATCGACAAAAACAGGACCAAAAAATGTACTTAAACTATTATTATTTTTTTTGACAAAAAGAACAAAATAGGCTTTTAAGTCGCCGCAGAATGGTAGGTCCCTAGTCCGCCCCAAAACAATATGAAATAGCCTTTAGTGGTAACTTTGAAAGTTACATGGTGGGCCACATCATAGGGACACTTGTCCAACCAATGGTGGAAGTTGCCCAAGTTTTTTTTTGGAAGCCTAGTCGCCCGGGGGTGAATAGGGAAAACAAAAAAATTTTGGGGTGATTGGGGTTACAAACTTTACGTCGGGGGCAATTTAAGGAAATTTTTGGCCAATCTAAAATGCCTGACGCCGCCTGATTCTTCAGATATTGTACCCTAATTGTGAACTTTATTTTTAATTTGTGCTCAGTGGCTTATCATAAATGAGAAGGGGGAGCATTGAAAGGATGACATTTCAATCACTGTAAATAGTAATCCCTCAGCCCTATTCCCGTTTGTTTCCAAATGATTTGCTTGTCCATCTGGCTGATGACATTCTTAATTCAGGTCTTGGTTCCTAACCCTTTCCTTTGGACATATTACTTATTTAGTTGTTCATTGTAATTGTTGCCTTTTATCTTCCCTTCTTTTAATATTTAGCAGATTTCCGGGGGGCGATTGTTACCTATATCATTTCATCCAAAAATCCAAAAACCACTTCTAAAAAAATCATGAATAACTAAATACCAGAATATCGATCTAAAAAAATCAAAACGGGGAGCCGTGTGGGGTTTTAGGGTTTTACCGTCGGGACACAAGGAGAGGGTGGGTGGGAGCTTCGCGTGGGTGCGGGTGGTGGACGGTGGTGGGGTTAGGTTTATCATTGGGAATAACTGCTACCAACGACACAACAAAAAAAAACACCAGAAACCAGAATCAGATCTAAAAACAAAATCACACAAACAAACACCACTGATTAAAACAATTGCTCAAATAACCTATCCACTACAAAACACAGATCCCACTATTCAGTGGATGGACTAATGATGAAGGAATGGTATTACTCGGGGTGAGGGTATCCGGCGGTGATGAATTGCTGCCATGGCCTATTGGAAGAGTTCACCGAAAGGGACGAATAAAAAATATATAGGTTTATCAATGGTGGGATTATAATGGATTGTTAATTGAAGACTAAGAAAAATATATAGGTTTATAATCGAAGAGCACTTCACTTATGAAAGAGCAAGAAGAGAAAAAGACTTTGATGACTTTTGTATATCTTTTTGGTCTCTATCAAGTGGATGTATGCGTTATGTTCGATTTATATATTCATCTTTTTAACATGTTATGACATTCTTATCTTTTGAACAAAGAGCTATAATATATTATTATTATATATAATATATATATTAATATATTATATATATATATATATATATAATATATAGTATATAATATATATTATTATAAATATAATATATATATATATTATTATATTTTTTTTTTAGAAAGGGCATCAATATATTACGGAATCAAAAACAAGAACAATACAAAGAAAAATGGGCAACCCACCTTCTACAAGAACAATTAAAAAGTTATGGGCCCCAAACAAAAAAAAAGGCGTTGAGTTATCCGACATCCCATAGAGAGGGTTTTGCCAATGATTGACGCATCCCCTGGTTGTAACGGTTAAATGCAATCAAAGGTTGCACGGTTTGACCTAAACCTATGATAGTGACACCATAGAGAAAGGTAGGAATAACACATCCAAAACAAAGAAAAGCTAAGCAAAACCTCTTTAAATGTGAACACACAAAAATAAAATTGGCAACATAAAAGCATGAGCCAACAAGCTACACTAAAAATATAGTGAACTTGTTCCACTCTTCCTCGTACGGATAGAATTTTGTAAGGAAATGTACCAACATACTTGACTTGCC
>LBNU01028228.1:198840-223862 GCA_014162995.1 Artemisia annua | reverse complement strand
AACAACAACTCGAACCACAACAACCCCAACAACCGTTTAAAGTACCTAAGCCACGTTCACCGGCCAAAGGACGAGGCAAAAAATCCAAATCCCAAAAAGCAAAAAAAGTTGTTGATTTAGACGCCGACGATGATGATGACTTGGAAGACTACGGTCAAACTCGTGTTAGTCGTAGATGGACCAAGGAAGAAGAAAAGCTTCTTGCGGAAGCGTGGATAGAAACGTCCCAAGACGAAGAAATGGGGAATAGCAAAAGTGACGAGTACTTTTGGAACGAAATTCATGAAGCATTCAACGAGTTAACTGTTAGTGACCCTCGTACTAAAAATATGCTAACCGGTAAATGGTCGAGGCTAAATGGCGACTGCCAAAATTTAACGCTATTTATAAGCATATTGGCCGTCGCAGTGGTGAAAATGATCATGATCAAATCGAGAATGCAAAAAAGAGCTTTGAAGAACGCTCTGGTACGAGGGGTTTCAACTATGAACACGTTTGGGATGTTTTGAAGCATTACCCGAAATGGGACGCTGAAGAGCCCATAGACATTACATATCTTGATGACATATTCGGGCCAGACAAGCGACCTCGTCCCGAAAGAACCACTAGACGACCTGGAAAGAAACAAAAGTCGGAAACGTCGAGCGCGGCGAGCTCCGGTGGGAGTCAAACAAGTACTTTTTCGGGACAACTATCCGAAAAGTATGGGCAAGCGAAAGACGCTCAAATGGCTATGTTGGAGGTGAAGAAGGCGAGAGAACAAAAGATGTTGGAGAAAGAGCAGAAGATGTTGGAGGCACAGGAAAAGGTGTTGGAGATGCAGGAAATGCAGTTGCTCATGTTAGATCCGACCCTGGTTAATGACCCGATAAGAGCAAGGATCATTCGCCAAAGACAAGCATTGATAACAAAGAAATACAGTAATCTCTCTCGTGACAACGACGACGACTACGACGAATAAAATGTTTAATTTTTCTTATTAGTATTATGTGTTGTTTTTTTTAATCTCGTATCGTATGTTTTTATTTTCGTATCGTTTTTTTTTCGTATCGTATTGTAACGTTTTAATTTGGATGAAATAAAATTAGTGTGTTTTATTATTTTTATTAATTAGTTAAATGAATTTATTTTATTTAATGAAATGAAAAAAAAATAAAGTTGTAAGTGGTGGGGCCCAAATGAAGAAGTTGAGGTTAGTTGTTGGTGAGGAGGGGGTTAGTTGTGAAGAGATGTGCGGATAATGTGGCATGTGTAGGACCCAAACGAAGAGGTTTGCCTCTTCACCACACCCAATCCTCTAATACACACCCACTCTACCGTTTTACATTTACACTGACACAAAATTTACACCCACCCCACCACTTCTTCCTCCTCAAACCCTAACCATGGCTAATTTATCATCTTCTTCGTCTAGGTTATTATCACAGACAAGTTCAATCCGCCATTGCTGAAATATATAACCCGATATCCCTCCTGTTTGTTTGTGTTGTGTTTCAGGTTTGGTCCAAGCCCAATGTTTCTCTCAAGCCCAGTTGTCAAAGATTGAAGCCCAAAGGTGTTAAGCCCAGTTCTAAGCCGCTCCTCTTTATGACCGTTTGAAGACCCATCTTATATAAGAGAACATCTTCTCTTCATTTAGGGTTAGGAGAGTATATGTGTGTTTGAGCCACTCCCAGAGAACTCTCTCTCATTTTGTACAGATCTTGAGACTTTGTCTAAAGATCATATATATCTTTATTTTATCTGTTGTATCTTGTAAAACTATTATCAAGTTAGATAATAGGATCACACCAGAGTAGCTGTGGTGATCTTTGGTTTTTATTTATCTTCTGCTGTTGAACTTTGAGTTGTTTGAATTATATAAAAGCTTTTGGTTTCTGCATATCATGTTTTTCTACATGGTATCAGAGCCAGGTTCGTTTAAAAAAAATATATTTTAAATAAAAAGAGGGGTTTCTGTATTTCTGGGAGATCCTGGATCTGGTGATTATTGTTGTCTGGCTGGTGGTGATTGAAGGCTTTGTTGCCTCCTAGACTAAGTGAATCTAGGAGAAGCAATGTTGTTCGTGGCTTGGAGGTTCTGTTTCCTCCTAGACTAAGTGAATCTAGGAGAAACAGTTCGATTGTGCTGCGGATATAGCTCTGTAACACCTCTTATCTCTTTTTTTGTGTCTTTCATTTATTTCGTTTAGAATGGTGAAGGATAGGTTATGGGATTGAGAAGTTTGTTTGGCTGCTGGGGATTGATTGTTAGTTGAGGAGGTATAAGGTGTTGTTGCTTTTTTATTTTTTGTTTTGCTTGTGCTTGTGTGTGTTATTATCTGCTATTATGTCTCAACTTGGTGATTCTGACAATGAGAGTGTCGGTGACCCTGTCACTCTTATTGGTAAGCTTGATGTTAGATCCCTTACACTTGCACCCTAATGATTCTGCTGTGCTTACTGTTATCTCTGTCAAACTTAGAGGGACTGAAAATTATCAAGTTTGGGCTAATGCTATGCTTCTTGCCTTAGAAGGTAAAAACAAAATTGGTTTTATTGATGGCACCTGTAAAAGGTCTATTACTGATGAGGTTTTGGCTAAGCAATGGGATAGAGTTAATGCTGTTGTATTAGGATGGATCTTGAATTCTATCTCTGAGGAGTTATTCCTTGGTCAAATTTTCTCTGAAAAGGCTAAACATGTTTGGAATGAATTGAAAGAAACCTATCATAAAGTAGATGGATCTGTGATATTCAACTTGCATCATAAAATTAGTACTTTGAAACAAAATGGGTCTAATCTGTCTGACTATTATCATAAGTTGAATGCCTTGTGGAAACAGTATGATGCCATGGTTGAGTTGCCTAACTGTGTGTGCACTGCTTCTAGTGAATTTAAAAAACATAATCAACTTTTGAAACTTATGCAATTTCTGATGGGTCTTGATGAGTCTTACATGAGTATTAGGAGTTCTATTTTGTCTAGAGAGACCTTGCCTGATGTGAAAGGGGCTTATGCCATCATCTCTAGGGAGGAGTCTCACAGAGTGGCATCTGGAACTAACTCGGGGCCCTCTCAAAAGGGTCAGACCTCAGCTTTCTTAGCCAGTGGTCCTACTAGAAACAACTTTCAAAGAAATCAGAACTCTTATACTAATGTTAAACCTAATTTCAGACCCAATACCAACACTGGGTTCAGACCTAGTGGTCCTAATGTGATAAGACCTAATGTGCCTGGTAACTCTAATGTTGTGTGTGAAAATTGTGGTTATATTGGTCATACTATAGACAGATGCTTTAAAATCATAAGGTATCCTGCTGATTTTGGAAAAAAAGAAAGGGATACAAGGTGGTAAGGGCAAATCTGTTGCATACAATTCTATTGGGTCCTCTGGGTCTGACAGTACCTCTGGATCCTCAGGGTTCACTGATGAGCAACTTGCCACTTTGCTCTCCCTTATTAAGGAAAAAAAATGACTGAGAAAAATGTCCAGGCCAACATGGCAGGTACTTACTTTAATTCTAGCAAACTGTTCAATGACAATTTTGATAAGTTCTTCTGTTCCAGTTTAATGACTAAGTTGAATTATGTTGGTAAGGTTGTGGATTCTGGTGCCAATCAACACATGACCAATAGTGAGAAAGAGTTAGATAATGTATATGATATTTCTCATCTTAATATCAAAGTTTCTCACCCTAATGGCACTAATGCCATCATTTCTAAAATTGGAAACCTGAAACTTGGAAATGGTCTTGTGTTGTTTGATGTGCTTGTCATTCCTGATTATTGTGTGACTCTGATTTCTGTTCATAAACTTGCTAAAGATAATAAGATTTTTGTTGTGTTTGATGAAAGTAAATGTTTCTTTGTGAATCAGGATTTGAATCAAAAACCCATTCTNCCTCTGGATCCTCAGGGTTCACTGATGAGCAACTTGCCACTTTGCTCTCCCTTATTAAGGAAAACAAAATGACTGAGAAAAATGTCCAGGCCAACATGGCAGGTACTTACTTTAATTCTAGCAAACTGTTCAATGACAATTTTGATAAGTTCTTCTGTTCCAGTTTAATGACTAAGTTGAATTATGTTGGTAAGGTTGTGGATTCTGGTGCCAATCAACACATGACCAATAGTGAGAAAGAGTTAGATAATGTATATGATATTTCTCATCTTAATATCAAAGTTTCTCACCCTAATGGCACTAATGCCATCATTTCTAAAATTGGGAACATGAAACTTGGAAATGGTCTTGTGTTGTTTGATGTGCTTGTCATTCCTGATTATTGTGTGACTCTAATCTCTGTTCATAAACTTGCTAAAGATAATAAGATTTTTGTTGTGTTTGATGAAAGTAAATGTTTCTTTGTGAATCAGGATTTGAATCAAAAACCCATTCTGGGGATTGGTAAACAATGTGGTGGTTTATACTATTTAGATACTGAAGGTACTAAATGTGATAATACTGATTTTGATTACAAGTGTGCTTTGTCTGTTTATGATTGGCATTGTAGACTTGGGCACCCTGGTGACCCTGCTCTTGATGTTCTAAAAGATTATTTGAAAATTAAAAAGAATGATAAATATGAGATTTGTAAAATCTGCCAAAGAGCTAAACAGAACTAGGGAACCTTTCCCTTTAAGTGAGCATAAGTCTAAAATGCTTGGTGATATTGTTCATCTTGATCTGTGGGGACCCTATAAGGTGGTCAGTCACTCTGGCCATAGATACTTTCTTACCATTGTTGATGACTATACCAGAGCTGTGTGGGTGTATCTTATTAAATCCAAGGATGAAGTTTTTGATTCTATTAATATCTTTTACAACTTGATTAAAAATCAATTCAAAAAAACTGTTAAAGTGTTTAGAAGTGACAATGGGACTGAGTTTCAAAATCAAATCTTTAACAAGTTTTGTGATAACATGGAGATTACACACCAAACTTCTGTTGCTTACACCCCACAGCAAAATGGTGTGGCTGAAAGGAAACATAGACATCTCTTAAATGTGGCCAGATGTCTTATGTTTCAGGGGGGAATACCTTTAAGGTTTTGGACTGAATGTGTGCTAACTGCTACTTATCTTATTAACAGATTGCCCTCTTCTGTGCTAAATGGAAAATCCCCTTATCATATGATTTATAATTCCCCTCCTAATCTCTCTCTTATCAGAATGTTTGGTTGTCTTTGTTTTGCTACTATCCTTAATAGTCATGATAAGCTTACCAGCAGATCTGAAAAATGTGTTATGATGGGTTATTCTAATTCTCAAAAAGGATACAGGCTCTATAGTCTTGATAGACGTCAATTTTTTGTGTCTAGAGGTGTTAAATTCTTTGAGTCCATATTTCCTTTTAAGGAATCTATATCAAATGGCATTAAGAATAAACATATTGAATCTGATGTCTCTCTTGAAAATGAACTGTTGAATTTTTTTGATCTTAATAACCCTGAGCTTCCTAATGATGATGAGAGAGTTGTGTCTAGACATAATAGTGACCATGAGTCACAAAGTGAAGGTATCCCCTCTGCAACTCTGGGCGACAATGTGAACACTGGTAGTTCTCCTTCTGGATCACCCAGTGATGACATTGATGCCAGACTGCATGATGTTGAGGCTGCTACACTTGCTGAAAATCCTATTTCTGAAGGAAATGTTGATGCCAACATAAATGCTCAGGGTACTCAAACCTTAAGAAGATCTTCTAGAACTTCTGTTTTTCCCAAAAATTATAATGACTTTGTTGTTAAAACTAATGTCAAATATGGGAATGAAAAATATGTTGGGTACTCTAAATTAAATGGTGAAAATTTGTGTTTTGTGACACAACTGAATAAGAACTGTGAACCCAAGTCCTTCTTTGAAGCATCTCAAAACCCCTTGTGGATTGATGCTATGAACCTTGAAGTTGCTGCCTTACTTGAAAATGACACTTGGGAAGTTGTTGAATTACCCATTGGCAGAATTGCCTTGAACTCCAAATGGCTGTGGAAACTTAAATATAAATCTAATGGGGAAATTGAAAGGTACAAAGCTAGACTTATTGCCATGGGGTGTGCTCAAAGGGAAGGGGTTGATTATGATGAAACTTTCTCACCTGTTGTTAAAATGGTTACTGTGAGATGTATGCTTAATATTGCTGTTGTGAATTCCTGGCCCATCTTTCAACTTGATGTGAACAATGCTTTTTTATATGGTGAGCTTGATGAATGTGTTTACATGAAACCTCCTCAAGGCTTTTATGTTGGTGATAAGAACCTTGTTTGCAAACTTAAAAAATCTATCTATGGCCTCAAGCAGGCCCCTAGACAATGGAATGCTAAACTCACCTCTGTGCTTATTGAAAATGGATTTAGTCAAAGTAAATCTGATTACTCTTTGTATACTAAATCTGATAATGGTGTGTTTCTTGCTCTGCTTGTTTATGTTGATGACATTATTGTAATTGGAAACAATCTTGATGAAATTGAGAAGTTTAAAATGTTTTTAAAAAGTAAATTCAAGATAAAGGATTTGGGAAAGCTTAAATACTTTCTTGGCATAGAAGTGGTTGATTGTGATAATGGGATTTGCCTGAATCAAAGGAAATATGTGCTTGATTTGCTGTCTGAATATGGTATGCTTGCCTGCAAACCTTCTAAGACTCCCTTAATGGCTAAACTCTCTATATCTAACCTTGCCACTGCTACTGATCCTGCTCTTGTGAATGTTGTCGATTATCAAAAACTTATGGGAAAGCTCATATATTTAACCAATACCAGACCTGATATATCCTATGCTGTGTACTGTCTTAGCCAGTTCATGCATTCTCCTTTAACATCTCATCTTAAAACTACTTTCAAAATTCTGAGATACCTTAAAGGATCACCTGGTCTTGGCATTAAAATAGCAAAAAATACTAGTGTGTCCCTTAAAGGATACTCAAATGCTGATTGGGCTAAGTGCATTGTCACTAGAAAGTCTGTTACTGGTTATTGTGTTTTTATAAATAAGAATCTCATTTCTTGGAAAAGTAAGAAACAAAATACTCTCTCAAAATCTTCTGCTGAGGCTGAATATAGAGCTCTTGCCTCTTTAACCAGTGAAATCATTTGGATTTTAAAAATTCTTAAAGATTTGCAATGCATAAATCTTTTGCCTGTTGATATGCACTGTGACAGTAATTCAGCTATCAAAATAGCTGCTAACCCTGTGTTTCATGAGAGGACTAAACACCTTGAGATTGATCTCCACTTTGTGAGAGAAAAAAAATCCTAAATGGTGTTGTTAGAACTGTCAAAGTTGATTCAGCAAATCAAATTGCTGATATCTTTACCAAAGGGTTGTACATTACTCAACATCATTCTCTTGTAGGAAAACTTGGAATGACTGACCTCTTTGGAATATCAGATTAAGGGGGGATGTTGAAATATATAACCCGATATCCCTCCTGTTTGTTTGTTTGTGTTGTGTTTCAGGTTTGGTCCAAGCCCAATGTTTCTCTCAAGCCCAGTTGTCAAAGATTGAAGCCCAAAGGTGTTAAGCCCAGTTCTCAGCCGCTCCTCTTTATGACCGTTTGAAGACCCATCTTATATAAGAGAACATCTTCTCTTCATTTAGGGTTAGGAGAGTATATGTGTGTTTGAGCCGCTCCCAGAGAAGTCTCTCTCATTTTGTACAGATCTTGAGACTTTGTCTCAAGATCATATCTATCTTTATTTTATATGTTGTATCTTGTAAAACTATTATCAAGTTAGATAATAGGATCACACCAGAGTAGCTGTGGTGATCTTTGGTTTTTATTTATCTTCCGCTGTTGAACTTTGAGTTGTTTGAATTATATAAAAGCTTTTGGTTTCTGCATATCATGTTTTTCTACAGCCATCAACCGTACTCACTGCAAGTGTCCATTGTCCATTGAGGAGCAAGTGAAATGGAATAGGACAAAACCATGGAGGAGGTTTAGAGCTTGCCCCATTTGTGTAAACTTTTTTGTTTATACACCTACATTATTATTATATGTTAAACTCTTTTTTATTTGTTGTTGATTATGAACTAGGATAAAGAGAAAAGCTGACGTCTTTATGGGTTTCTTGATCCGGAGCTTCCTTTACAGTATTACAAAGATTTGTTGTTCAATATGCATGTTGAGAATATTCAGTTGATCGGAACCTGTGTATGATTGATGATATTGTTTTGACTAACAGTAATGTTTCAAAGATGAAGGAGGAGTTGACTTTGTTAAAGTCAAAATTGAATTTCTATGAAAAAATCAAGTTTTAGGTTGTTATTGTTGTTCTTGTTTGTATTAGTTTAAAGGCTTGAATGTTTTAAATTGTTGAACTAGTTTATGTTGTATGATCTTTTTGAAAGTAATGTTGGATGATCTTTTTATTGAAGTAATCTTTTGAATGAATTGATATTTTCAATGAAAAGATAATGATAACGGCAATGTGACTTTAATGTAAAAGTGATGATAATAGTTATCATTAAAACCGGCCTAAAGGTTACTCCTTCCGTCCCATATTAAGTGTCCACAATGAAATCTTTGGATGTCCCAAATTAAGTGTCTATTTGTACCTTTCAACCAATAATTTGAGACTTTAGTGGGTAAAATTAATATTTGATTGGTGGAGAGTTTAGTTAGTGGAATCTCCTAAAACTTTGTGCATTATGAAAGTAGACACTTAATATGGGACGGGGGGAGTATTACATAAAGACTATATATGTAGTGTAAAATAAAAAGGATCTGGTTATTAGTGGTATACTGGTATGTAAATAGTCATTTTTAATATGTATCTATTTTTAAAAGATAAAATAGCTTGTTACTTATATTTATATATTACAGTATTTGTTAAAACATTGATTTATTTGCAGGTAAATACTCTTAATACAAATCACAGACCTTTATCCACATGTGGACCAATTGAAAATGTAACTATCACTACAATTATGATTTTACAAAATGCCCGGTGGGGCTACAAATATTCCGAATTATCATGTTGCCCATGGAGAAATCAACAAGTACAAAGGAATATTTTCCTTTAGCATGAATCAAACTATTTCTATCCCGATTGATACTTAAAAACACAACCAAAAGTCACATACCAATTTGTTGCATTCATTCATTCAGTTTCTTTCAATATTCAGTATTCAATAAATACCATAACATAAAATAAATGTAATAACTATTGAAAAAGTTAATACTTGCAAACAAGTTACTCACATTTTTTTTTAGAAAGACAACATATATTACGAGATAAAACCCAAAAAACAAAATACAAATAAAAAGCATCCCACCTCACCAATCAAAACAATTATAGAGGAAGGGACCCAAAGAACCAAAGAACACCACAAGGTGCATACAGTTGGACCAAGACCAAAAACTAAAAACACACTGCAAGCCCAAACATAGGACTAAGCACCTTACATTGTTGGGGGAAAATGTACTATGTGAGAGAGAAAAATAGGGCTAGTAACCCACATGTGAGAGAGAGCGATGTGAGATACAATATGAGAGATAGCGAGTATGAAAGAAAATGGCGCTTATGAAATAGATGAGAGTACAATGGTAAGCGCTTAGGAACTAATTACATCGGTGGGAAACAGAAATCTTCGGTCTCATTTATGTTCTTCAACTATCCAAACGGTTGGGTGATGGGGAATTTGTGGATGTTGTTCAAAAACAAGTTGCTTACCTTGTTTATGATAAGGATAATGCAATGTGTCTTAAGCAAACACTTGAGCTATTAAGTTTGTGAATAACTGAACAAAGATTGTTAGATAACTCTAAATCGAAACATTTTATAGGCACTACACCATTCAAGCCAATTGACAAGGACTCTTTTAGGCTTTCAGCGATGACATGTCTATAGATGAAGAGGAATTACTCATCCATGGATAAACAATATATCAAAACGTTGAATAATCATGTCAATACCATTAAATAAAGAGAGGCAACTTGAACACATATTATTTCTTATTTTCGCTTTAGGTTTCTAAGCGATGAGACGGCTTTGTTAAACACCACCTTATTTGATGTACGGTACGTGCTACAAAATGGTGTGCGTAAAAAGGAATATAAGAATAGAACAAACGACGAATTGAACCAAGTACCTTTATTTATAAATAAAATGGTAGATGTAACAAAAAGAATACATACCTAATCTCATCCTTTAGTTGGACGTTGTTTTCTACCCCATAAAAGATGAAGTTTTACCATACTAGTTAGAACGCACCAGCTAAAAAAAAATTAATTATGAAACCAAATTGTTCAATTTGGTGTATCTATAAAAATTTTAGCAATCATCTATCCCTTTAGCAAAGCCACTCAAAGTTTCCAACTTTGTTCTAGTATCCCAAACTTAACTTTACGTACTATTTTATTCTTTGGAGATTTGTATTTTCTTAACCTAAATTATGAGGTTTGGAATGAGAGAAATCATAAGAAAAGGGCTTTTCACAAAAGAGAAGTTAAAAACTTTTTTGTCCCTTGCCTTTTTCCTTACCATCACTCTGTCAACTTCAGTCCATTTCTTGCAGATATCCCTTTTGATACTCTCCCCCCATCTTCCATGTGCCATATATCTCTTTATAATAAACTCATCCACTCTATCTTAACTTAACATAACTCACTCTTTTTGTTATTCTTCTTTTTGTTTCAATCATTCTTCTTCTAACACAAAAACAAAACCACAATGGAAGGTGAACAAGACGTAGCAAACAGAAACAACAACATAAGTGGTAGTACTACTAGCAACTACTTGTGTAGACAAAGTAGTAGTAGGTGGACACCAACAAGTGATCAAATAAGAATCCTTAAAGAACTTTACTACACAAATGGTATCAGATCACCAACTGCTGATCAGATTCAAAGAATCGCTGCTCGTCTTCGACACTACGGAAAAATCGAAGGCAAAAATGTGTTTTATTGGTTTCAAAACCATAAAGCTCGTGAAAGACAAAAGAAAAAATTTACATCAACTGCACCACCACCACCACCACCACCTTCTTCCACAACTGTATTCTCTGATCACCACCACCACCACCACATGCATGTTCAGTCACACCATCTGCCTTATCTCTATAACCAGCAGATGCAACAACACAAGCTTTATACCACTCATCATATCTCACCAATGGGTATTTGTTATACTCCGTACTTTTTTTTTATGTGTTGTTTTTGTCATTTTTAGTCTTTTACTCACTTTCAGATGTTATATTTCATGTGGGTATATGGGATTTTCAAGATTGAAATTGTCTGCCTATTTTGTTTAGTTACTAGTATATCTCAAGTTTATGTTTGTAATATCTTTAAGTAAACTTTTTGTTTCTAGTGATCTTAATATACGTTCGTTGTTTGCAAAAAAGTGATATTATGTTTTTTCACATGTGAAGTCTTTGAATAATCGAAATCGTTAAAAACTTATATTGGCTAATGATTTTTGTTTTTGTTTTTGTAGAGGGTGGTTCTACTTCTTCACAAGCATTCATGCCAGTTGGCTGTGGCTATGGACCTATCGCCATTGAAAAGAGTTTTAGGGTATATATACGTACAATCATCAATACTATGTTTTGCTATTGAAGTTATATAGTTTATTAAATATATACGGGTGGATCATAAATTATAAGGCCTAGGACTTTGTTTTATGTATTGGTTTAATAAATTAACTGGCTTCTAATTGTTAAAGTCTTACACATTAGTACTACAAAACATATCCCTGATAATGGGATTTTTTTTTTGATACATATGAATGATGAACCCTAAAATTTATCTACATTTGTGCAATTTTTTTAGGAGTGTTCCATATCACCTGAAAAGCCTAGAGTTGCGAGTGGAAGTGTACAAAATTTGGGGTCATGGGTAGGTGTCGATTTCGACAGCAACATGAAGATGGGATATCATGATCAAACTCAAGCACAAGACAATGACGAAGAAAATATTTCAACAGATATTGAAACGCTTCCTCTATTTCCAATCCATGGTGGTTCTACCACCTCGAGCGGCATCCATCATGATTTCTTCAACATGAAAGAGTCATCGGAGTATGGCAATGGAGGTTATTACACTGGTGGAAACTGGTTTCGATCCGATAGCCTCACTTCACTTGAGTTGAGCCTCAACTCTTATGGATATTATAACTGATTTAACTATTATAAGTATGTGATCATTAGATTATTAATTAATCACGTAGAGTAATTATTTAGTAATCATGCATGGAATCAGATAATGTTACTAATCATTAGTAGTTAGTTTCTGCTTATATATATTTATGATTTCATGTTAGTTATAGTATATAACTAGTCGTACTACTCATGTTTGTTTTGGTTCTTGAGGCACAACATGAAAGCATATATCAACGTTCTGTTTCCGATTTAAATACGGTAGAGATGAAATGAGAAGAAAAAGAAAAAACAATGGGGAGAAATAAATATAGTTTTGTTTACGTGTGTTCCCGGAGTAGGAATGAAAAAAAAAAATGATTTATTACCACAATAAATCTTGGACATTCAGAAATTTAAATACGCTAAACAGTTCATTTACTTCGATCTTAGGCTGTTTTTTCTCGACTGTTATATACGTAACCGAATTAAGTATCTCGTCAACCAAATTTTTTTTTATCATATTTTGCATTACTTTTGTTAGCACTTCAGATAAATTAAGTTACACATATTTATTTGCATTGCAACTATAATCAAAGAATGGTGCATCTCTGATAAAATTCTACAAGACGAGGAATAACTTTTCCAAATTAACACATAACACAATAAGAAATCCATAATTTATTTCACATTAGTTTAGATTTCAAGAATTCAAAATTAATTAATATCAAAATTAAATTAACTTGAAATTCCCTTTTAAATATACCTCAAAACGGCTTACCAACTCATGGCGATACAGCAATTTATAAAAGGAAAAGTTTTTACTATTTTTAGTGGTAAACTAAGGTTTCATTTTTGAACAATTCATTGGATCATTTTTCACTGAAGCAATGTCCAATGTGTATCAAATTTTATGACTAATCTTTATTTCTTTTTATTTATTTATTATTAATTTTTTTTTTTAGTATTGACGTAAGTTATGAGCTTGACAAATTTTATATTTTTAGCATGCATTAGTCTTTTCTGGAGCTGTATATTGAGACTACGATTTTGTCCGGTGTAAATTGCACCATATTGACATTACATATACTTTGAATGCAACATAAACAAACGATAAACATACATTTTTTTATTTTTATTTTATTTATTTATTTATTTTGATAAGCAAAAACGATAAACATACATTGACGCATCCTTAACTTCGGATTTGTTATTGAATATCGAATTAAGCTACAAATTATGATTTTCTTGGTTTATGTTGCCAACTCTTTTTGAGTTCGACTAGACTAATATGGATTAAGATCGATAAGTATATATTAATTACCATCAAGATTATAGATGTTGAAACCAATTCAATCATATATAATAAAGCACATGAGGGAGTTTAACATAATTCTAAACACGTTCCATGTCACAATTTTTAAGTGATAATAAGTAAAAAAAAATAAAGTGACAAAAAATAGGCGTTTACACAGAGTGAATTCGTCGATTTGTGAATGTATATTTCCTCTATCATATCTATACACGTATATGTGTCTATCATAGTAAAGAAGAAAATTTCTTCTCTTTTATCAGTTTTACTTTTAAGTTTTAACCTTCCACGAAATAGCTTATGATTGTAACATTGGAGTGTAAAACACCTGCAAATTAAATTGAGACCGAGGACGGTTTGGTATTTTGTGGGAACATAGATTTGTAGGATGGGTCTCACAAGTGTGCAGGTTAGAGTAAATGTCGGTAATAATTATGATTTCGAATTGTCTTGAAAATTGTTGCGACGGCTGAGTAAATGATTAAAGCTTTGAAAATGTCAAAAAGAAACGCAAGAAAAGAATGTTTACACCAATTTATCCCGCCGTTATTTTTACTTCTTGCAAATAAATTGTCTTGAAAAGGGAGTAATTTACACTAAGGGGCCGTTTGGTAAGTTGGTTTATAGGGGTTTGGGATGAAAGAAACATAAAATCATTTGTTTGGTGATTCTACTTTAGACTCACGCGCATGCATGGTTCCCAACTTCTAATTCTTACTAGTCTAGTGGGTTTTCTCTCTCTAAAGCAATAAATACATTTTTTAGTTTTTAGAAAATTTCTGATCCACATGATAGAATTGATTATTCATTTCACTTTAATTTTATATTCAGAAAAATATACCGCATATTAATTAATTTATATAATATATAAAATAATAATTAATTTTCTCTCTCCTTATACTTTCAAACCTATCCCAAATCTAAATCCAAATCCAAACCCACTTACAAACCAAACGGCCCCTAACATATATAAGGGCCCGTTTGGAAGAGGATATTGGATGGTTTTCAATGAAAGAAATTTCATAACATGTGTTTGGTTCATACCAGACCAAGTAGTAAGGATTCGTAAAATGATACAGAGTTTTTTGAAAAGTCCCACCTTTGTATTAATATCAACCAAAAAATCTCTTTTTAATATTTTTTTATCTCTTTTATTATTAATAAATAATAATTTAAAAAATAATATTAGTTTATAAATTATATATACTACACATTTTCTCTCTCCTCATTTTCTTTCAAATATTTCCCAAATTCAAGTTCAATTCCAATCCCACTTACGAACCAAACGGGCCCTAAATTATTTTAATTGCAAATATAAGTGTACAAATATAATTAAAGTTGAAGCGTGCAAATCATGTCTTTTTAAAAATAAACTTTTTCAATAAGCGACTTCAACATATATATTCTTTGCATGGTTCCATTTGTTTATTTTCTTATATAGAATTTCAAGGAATATGGTTATTCAATAATATGGTAATGTTAGCAAAACAAAATGAAACGGCATATTATGGACGGAAAAAGTACCTCAAACTGCAATTTCGTAATGGCAAAGTTTAGAAGGTCAACATTCATTCTATAGATGTGGATAAATAACTAAAGTTGAGGGTGGTTTAGGTGTTAGTAGGCTGCAATGTATTAATGAAGCTCTCCTCCTCAAATGGGCGTGACGTTTTAAAAACGTAGGTAGTAGCATGTGGAAAAAGGTAGTTGTGGGGTGTCACAGTTCGTGTAGAGCTTGGACTATGTTATCATGTAACCCCTCGCCTAGTGGTTGTTGGAAACAAATTGTGAAAGTAGGCGAGAAAAGGCTACAAAACGGTAGATATCTTAATAGCTATTTTGTGGGCGTGGTTGGAAACGGGTCATCAATTAATTTTTGGGGAGATAATTGGATCGGAAATGTACCGTCGCGTAAACAATATCCAAATTTATTCAGATTGCAAAAAAATAAATGGGCTACGGTTGCTAGTCGAGTTCAGTTCGTTGATGGTGTAAAAACATTAGCTTGGGAGTGGCGCCGGAACTTCTACTAATGAGGAAGTTAGTGAACTTTTTGTATTGTTATCGGCCATTTATGATCATCAGTGGGAGAATGGAGATGATTGCTGGAAGTGGGAAGGCGACAAAGACGGTATATACACGGTGAATAAAGCAAAGAAGGTGATAGCTGATAGACAGATGCCAGCCAATGTTTCGAAGCTGAAATGGGTTGGATGGACGCCTCTTAAGTGCAATATTATGGTTTGGCGGGCAGATCTAAACAGGTTACCTACAAGGGTGGAATTGGTTAAACGTGGGATTCAGCTAGACAACGATTTGTGTCCTCTTTGTGATGCGGATCAGGAAACTTCTACGCATCTGTTCACAGGATGCCTGTTTACATCTGAAATCTGGTCTAGAGTGGGAGCATGGTGTAGACTAAGTCCGGTGTTGGCATTTGACATTAGCGATCTTTTGATGTTGGCCGATAATCAGACAAAGACTAAAAAAGAGATCCAAGTCCTTCGAGGTATCATTTATACAGCTATGTAGTCTATATGGAATGAAAGGAATGCTAGAGTCTTCAACAACAAGTCCCGGAGAGCGATTGAAGTGGTGAAAAATATTAAGTTGTCGTCGTTTTTTTGGATTCGTCATAGATCAAGATTAAAAGGTATTGATTGGAATAGATGGTGTAAATATCCTTTAGACTTGATGTAATGTCGTTTGTCCCGGGGGTCCTTGCTTTGAGGACCGTCTGTGACGTTTGTGGTTGAATGAAATTTATCTTTCAAAAAAAAGAAAAGATGTGGATAAATAAGTAACTAGAGTCAAATCTAAATTTTCTAGAACAATAATCGGAAACGTTTTTGAGTAAAAAAAGGACGTATATTTTAAGGAATAAATGAGTTATATAAAAAGAAAAGAGTAAATATCATAATTCGTCCCTGTGGTTTGCAGGGTCAACCACAAATCGTTCCTGTGGTTTAATTTCGTCGGGTTTGGTCCCCGTGGTTTTCAACCCATACGGGTTTGGTCCCTTGACCAACTTATCCGTCAGTTTACCAAATTTTCTGGTGACGTGGCTAATAAGTGGGGGGCAATTTCGTCTTTCTATGTTTGGTTATATCCTATACTTTGATTTTCTTTGACCCTGTTTATACAAATAATGTCAAAAACGTTATTCGCATTATTCGATCTTCTTGTGTTTTGATAATCACAAAATATAAAGACATGTTACGTAAAGTTACGGTTAATAAGTTTTTAACCGAGGAAACTCGTTACTTCTACGTAGCTTCTACAACGTCACTTCAGGTATGAACAAACCTTATACCGTCATTAGTTTGGTGATCAAAGAAGTTTTTATTTTCTTATAAACTTACATTTTTAAGTTAGATAAAACATTTTCACAAAAGTAGCTGAAATTTCACCAGATAAGTTTTCACCACGTCAGGAAAAAAATGGGAGCATTTTGTCGGGACGGTCCTTTAAAGTGGACGACGGTCCCTTAGTGATAAAGGACCGTCGCCTATTTACAGGACCGTCTGGCTCTCTCCTGTCGTCTATAAATACTGAACTGTTACACTTCAGAAAACAAGGTTTTTCACACACAAAACTTTCTGTTTTTATTTTCCTTTTAGTCTTTGATCACTATAACATGTCGGCATATGTTTATAAGTGATTTCCTCTTCCGTCAAGTGCAAGAGAAGAACTCTCGACATCAATGAAGTCTCGAGATGTTATAGGTGTCCACACACAAACGTAACAAGTGTTACGGTGATAGGTTTTGTAAATAACGTCATTGTTTTCCGACTTGTGTGTGAGTCGAGGATGGGGATATTTGTGTGAACTTGGATGGTGATGTAGATCCAAGAAGTCTTGTAACTATATTAGTTCATGTATTGGTTGTGAGGAGAGTGATGTCCTATAGATCTGCCTGTTGTTGATTGGAAATTGGAAACTGATATTAGAAAGAAACGATTGCTTAATTACAGTATTGATTTTGGAGTATGTATATTTTGTGGTAATTGCGTTGAGTATTGTCCAACAAATTGTTTATCAATGACTGAAGAATATGAACTTTCTACTTATGATCGTCACGAATTGAATTATAATCAAATTGCTTTGGGTCGGTTACCAATGTCAAACTTCCCCTATTTGATGATGACAAAACAAATACCTTCTTGTACGAACTTCCCTAGATGAAGTAGAAAAGTTGAGATAAAATCTCACCATAAATGAAACAATCTTGTCTTCCCCTTAAGTTATGCTATGCCACTCGAACATCTCTTCAACATCTCTTCCCCTTTTTGTTATCAACAAATAGGGAACATATGAAATATGATCTTTTCCACCACGAACTAATACCACACATCCAATTCATCCTTCCAATGTCTCAAATTACCCTCCATGAAGTTTTCCACAACTATAAATGAACTTGAAACAATAGAAATCAAAACCATCAGTAGTAATACTAATCAACAGTAGTAAGAGTCAACAACTTCCCCTTGAGTGGTGCATGAACATCAAATGATTAAAACACATGATAAGATACTTCCCCTGAAATCAATGTGCTAACCATCTTCATGATTCTTCAAATCTGTAAGCTCCTTGTAATGATCACTTGTGAAGAAAACCGAGTATAACGAATTTGATGAAGAAGTTAAATTTCCCAAACTTGCGTCTTATATCTTGCACTATCCACGTGACTCCAAACTCATACCAAGAACAAAAAATATGAATAGACCGCAATCTCTTGACAAATCCTCAACTAGATGAGACACTGAGTACTACAATGTAACTCCTTTAAGTGATAGCCAATGTGTGCATAGAGCATCATAAGAAAAATCACACTCTTTGGCTAGATTTATCAAGTCTTTGTCACATCTTTAACGCACAAACAAGTTATCTTTAAACGTGATGAAGCCGTTTAAGATATGATAAGAACACGCATCTAAGAAGCTCCACTTCACCTTCAAATAAGTGATAAATAATCTTCTTCGTAACCAATTATTCCAAATAAACCAAATACGAGCCTTTTTAAAACCTTTAAGAACAATAAACTTCTTCCTGTGTGTGTGAATGAAATAACCTGTGTGTGTACTCTAACAAACTCATCTCGAATCAACCATAAGTACTTCCCCTTACTACTCGTAAACCATGCATATATATTGAACCATAAAGCTCTTATCGTATCTCCATAAAGCATCTTGCACGAACGACAGTACTTTGAGCAATGGAGCAGTACTTTGAAAAATAAAACAAGCAGTACTTTGAAGAATAATTCTTGTGTAGAGCAGTACTTTGAAATCGATACCCCTTAACTGCTCCACCTTCCACCAACCAGTTCAATGCTTCAATACATGCTTGGAAAGAACAGTATGCTAAGAAGTAGCGAGCAGTAGTATTAATCCTCCAATCCATGATCAACCCATTATCAGTACGGAATTGATTTTAAAATCAATATATCCAAGTTCCACATATACTGATAATGACTTAACATCATCATCTCGTTAAAGACCAATAAATACAACCAGTAGCATCGATCCGAATGACCAATAGGGATTTAGGGATTCGACTTAATGAGACAAACCAACATAATGATCCCATATCATGTACTGACCAATTTAATGCATCGAAGATTTGAACACCGACTGGTACGAGATTATGAAATCTTTGTTGCAAAGAGTATCAAACTGTTTTTCTTGTCATACGTCACACAGAAACAAATGATCGATACCCAGAAAACTTTACATACCATCGTACCTTCTTAAATACCTCCTTGACAGCTGCTTCCTTCAACAACGAACCTTGTAAATCCTAGATATCGAGAGCCCTAGGCTCTGATACCACATGTAGGAACCCAGCACTCCTTGATCGTTACGGGCTCCAGGCTATTAAACCTTTAATTATCTAGGAACAATAACATTGAATAACATGCAGCGGAATAATAAATAAGAACATCAATGTTATCAACAAGGTTTTTCATTATCATCTCTAACACTTAATAATTTACAGCCCCAATCCTACTTGGTCAAGGTAGAACGACCTTGAGGCTGACTAACCAACTAACTCTAACTAAACATTAATAAACCCTAGGCGTTTATCTTCTACGCCTAGGTTACACACACACACCTTTTAGTCGACTACATTATGGAAGACATACANACCAATTATTAAATCTTGGATGGAAATTTCTTTTACCTATTTCTCTAGGTAATCTATTATTAACAACTTCTTCCCAACTTCTTTCACTGTAAAAATACTTCTATATTCATGACTTGTCCCAAACAAGAGAAAGAAACAAGTATCCTATTTTTTATAGATATTCACGATATGTTCCCTATGGTAACTGAGTTCATGAATTATGGCCAACAAACAGTACGAGCCGCAAGGTATATTGGTCAAGGTTTTATGATTACCTTATCACACGCGAATCGTTTACCTGTAACTATTCAATACCCCTATGAAAAATTGATTACATCCGAGCGTTTCCGCGGCCGAATCCACTTTGAATTTGATAAATGCATTGCTTGTGAAGTATGTGTTCGCGTATGTCCTATAGATCTGCCCGTTGTTGATTGGAAATTGGAAACTGATATTAGAAAGAAACGGTTGCTTAATTACAGTATTGATTTTGGAGTATGTATATTTTGTGGTAATTGCGTTGAATATTGTCCAACAAATTGTTTATCAATGACTGAAGAATATGAACTTTCTACTTATGATCGTCACGAATTGAATTATAATCAAATTGCTTTGGGTCGGTTACCAATGTCAGTAATTGACGATTACACAATTCGAACAATTTTAAATTTGCCTGAAATAAAAACTTAATAACTCATTTTGATCTAAAAGAATGAGGCTTTTTATTTGGTGAATAACTAGAATTTTATTAATATATTCATAATTATATTGATTATATTGATTAGGAGACGAGAATCATGTTTTAATTTATATTAAATAGATTTCTATGACTATATTGAGGATTTGCAAATATATAGATTTAAATTACTCTTTCGAGAGATTAGGCCAATAACTATATCTACATCAATCCATATCCATGAAAATGGAATTTTTCATTTAATAATAATAATAATTAAGAACTATTATAAAAAAGTAGATTTCCCTCTTTTTTCCTGACCGGGTTTCAATAAAGTTATGAAAGATTTTGATTTATTTATCTCTTATTTTATATATAATGGATTTACCTGGACTAATACATGATTTTCTTTTAGTCTTTCTGGGATTGGGTCTTATATTAGGGAGTCTGGGAGTAGTATTACTTCCCAATCCCATTTATTCTGCCTTTTCATTGGGATTTGTTTTTGTTTGTATATCTTTATTCTATATTCTAGCAAACTCGCATTTTGTAGCTGCCGCGCAGCTCCTTATTTACGTAGGAGCCATAAATGTTTTAATCATTTTTGCTGTGATGTTCATAAATGGTTCAGAATATTCCAAAGATTTCCGCCTTTGGACTGTGGGAGATGGAGTAACTTCCGTGGTCTGCACAAGTATTTTTTTTTCACTAATTACTACTATTCCAGATACGTCATGGTAGGGGATTATTTGGACTACAAAAGCAAGTCAGATTCTAGAGCAAGATCTGATAAGTAATAGTCAACAAATTGGGATTCATTTATCAACAGATTTTTTTATTCCATTTGAATTTATTTCACTAATTCTTTTAGTTGCGTTAATCGGCGCAATTGCTGTAGCTCGTCAATAATAACTCTTTAGAACCGGAAAACCCTTGTTATGAGCTATCACATGCATTTTCTTTTTCTATTTGACTTTGGATATAAAAGAGAAAGTCTTTATTAGTTTGATCTATTCCCAATATATTCCTTTATTTCATTATTCTAGTCAATCCAATTGGTTAAATTGTTGTTCATATTGAAACGAATCGAGATTGATGAGGAGTTGGTTAATGATGCTCGAACATGTACTTGTTTTGAGTGCCTGTTTATTTTCTGTCGGTCTCTATGGATTGATTACAAGTAGAAATATGGTTAGGGCTCTTATGTGTCTTGAACTTATATTAAATGCGGTTAATCTCAATTTTGTAACATTTTCTGATTTTTTTGATAGTCGTCAATTAAAAGGAGCAATTTTTTCTATTTTTGTTATAGCTATTGAGGTTAGGACTTAGTCGAGTTATTATGTAAAAGACTTGGATCGGGTGATGATCCAAGTGAGTCATGTGTGTAGTCTTGGTTCGGGTGAAGAACCAAGTGTGTCTAAGTGTGAAGGCTTGGTTCGGGTGAAGAACCAAGTGTGTCAACTATGTGAAGGCTTAGATCGGGTGAAGATTCAAGATGGACAAGAGTGCTTCTTCGTGTGGCCACGTGGGTCTTGGAGTAGATTGGTTCTAGCTACGATTAGAACTCGACATTATGTTTAGTGTCGTTAAGCCTTGTGTAAGCATGTGTACGGATTGCTCCGCCTGAAGGAGTGTGTTGATATAGTGATTGATAACTCTCGAGTGTGGTACTCGGGGAGTGGAGTAGGACGGAGAGTGAGCTTCGTGCCGAACCACTATAAATCGCCGTGTCCCTTTGGTTGTGTTCTTTCCTTACTCTTTACTTTACTTGTTTACTTATGTATGTTAGTAGTCAAATTGATATCACATAACAAGTAGAATTTAATAAGTTTGCAAAAGAATATTAACCGGACCTAAAACCGGCAAAACGTTTTAACAACTAAAAAGAAACGGTGAAACTATTCAACCCCCCCCCTTTTAGTTTCTATAGACCCGTTACAACGTAAACACAAACATCAACACATCAAAAAATGGTTAGATGCAATCGATGTAGATCAGTAGCCATCATCAAACATCATGGACACCTTCTAACCCCGAAAGAAGATTTTATTGATATAGTAAAAGGGTAAGTATTCAATTTTGTATTTTCAAAAAACCCTCGATTCGACCTAATTTTTGGATTTGGTTTATAGGTATCAAATTGTGGGATAGTAGATTGGTATGATCCTCCTATGTGTGATAGGGCTGTGCAAATCATTCCTGGTCTACTAAATTCAATGAATCGGCTACAAGGATAAGTACTTGAAAAAGCTAATGAAGCTAAAAGAAACAAGAAGTGGTTGATTATCAGTTGGTTGTTGTTTTTCCTTTATTTAGTGTTAAAGTGATATGCTTCATGTAGTGAATCAGTAAGGTATCTTGGTAGCCATATCAATGTATTTTAGCAANTCATACCCCTGTTCTTTTTTCTTTTAGCCTTTGTTTGGCAAGCTGCTGTAAGTTTTCGATAAGATCTTTAATACTATCCTAGAAAATTCATATTTATTCGAGAAAAATTATAACAATTGATAAGATCAAATAAGTCTGACAGTATGAACCTTCGATTCAAACATTGAAATTCTCGGATAGCCACGAGACGCCCTATTTCCTGATTTTAATCCTTTTTACGGCGAAATACCTTATTAGCTTCGGGTCCCTTACAATATCTAATTTGGGTATGAAAGTGATTTGTGGTAATCAAAGACTCTTATTACAAATTTCAACTTCATTTGAATTTCTGAACATTCTTTTCTATTTCTAGAATTCTTTTCTTGGTGTCAAAATAGGATATGTGATATAAAAATGGAGGATCTATTGTCTTTTCTCGTTTTTCTTTTTCAAAAAATGATCTTGGAGGTTGTGTAATGCTTACTCTCAAACTTTTCGTTTATACAGTAGTAATATTCTTTGTTTCTCTCTTCATCTTTGGATTCCTATCCAATGATCCAGGACGTAATCCTGGACGTGAAGAATAATTTTTTTGTTTTTTATTGCTTGATTTTATAATTTTCTTAAGATTTTTTTTAGCTATTCACACACTTTAACAAGGAAAAAATAAAAAAAGGCGGTGCAAATTTGAAAGAAAAAATGAAATCATCAACGGAAACGGGAGAAGAGAGGGATTCCAACCTAGTACGGAATAACTCGTACAAGATTACAATCCGCCGCTTTCGTTCCAATCAGCCATCTTCCCAATGAAAAAGATAATTACTATGGTTACATTACACATTCAAGTAAGGATAAAAAGAAAGTATTTCTTCACATTCTTTATCGTTATTATATAATTTAGCAATTCAATTTAAGATGCTCGAAAGATCCAAATTAGAAAGATAAATAAAGAACACCTTCTTTCTATTTATTTTGTTCGAAGTGGCTTTTGGGCCTGGCCGGTCAATACCCAGCCAGCCTTTTTTTGTTCAACGAATTCCCTTTATTTATAGGCAACATAATAGCCAATTTGTATCTGTATAGAATATCAGTTATGGGGTTTATATACATAATTTTGTTATAATGGAAATTGAGAAGGATTTTTGATTAAAAAAATAAATTAATTGTATCAAAAAATTCCTTCTTTGGTTGGATTATTTATTTTATTTGAAAAATTAGATATCTCAGATAAAAGATATCTGGAATATAAAATTTGTATAAAAATCATGTCTTTCTTTTATACAGTTTTAAATCTTTTATACAGTTTTAAATCTTTTAGATCGAATAAGCATACAGTTTTATTACCTTCCCGTATTAGAGCTGGGATAATTGAACGGTATTTCTAAATCTTTTATACAGTTTTAAACGGAGATCTTGCTTTTTGATAATAAAGATATCTGGGATAATAAAGATATCCCAGATATCTTTATTATCAAATATTCTGTATTTGTCGGGACCTATGCTACGAGCTTCCGGAATACAATGGGATCTTCGTAAAGTTGATCATTATGAGTGTTACGACGAATTTGATTGGGAAGTCCAATGGCAAAAAGAGGGGGATTCATTAGCTCGTTATTTAGTACGAATCAGTGAAATGACGGAATCCATAAAAATTATTCAACAGGCGCTAGAAGGAATTCCGGGAGGGCCCTATGAAAATTTAGAAATACGCCGTTTTGATAGAGCAAAAGATACTGTATGGAATGACTTTGATTATCGATTCATTAGTAAAAAACCTTCTCCGACTTTTGAATTGTCGAAGCAAGAACTTTATGTGAGAGTTGAAGCACCAAAGGGAGAATTGGGAATTTTTCTGATAGGAGATAAGGGTGTTTTTCCTTGGCGATATAAAATTAGACCGCCAGGATTTATTAATTTACAAATTCTTCCTCAGTTAGTTAAAAGGATGAAATTGGCTGATATTATGACGATACTAGGTAGTATAGATATCATTATGGGAGAAGTTGATCGTTAAAATGATAATGGATACAACAGAAGTACAAGCTATCAATTCTTTTTCTAGATTGGAATCCTTAAAAGAGGTCTATGGGATCATATGGATGCTTATCCCTATTTTTACTCCTGTATTAGGAATCACAATAGGTGTACTAGTAATTGTTTGGTTAGAAAGAGAAATATCTGCAGGTATACAACAACGTATTGGTCCTGAATACGCAGGACCTTTGGGAATTCTTCAAGCTCTAGCGGATGGTACCAAATTACTTTTCAAAGAGAATCTTCTTCCATCTCAAACTGGACCATATGCTTTCTTACCACCGAGTCGATCGAAAACCGGACCGGACACATTCTGTAAAACCTGATGCTCACCCCTAAAACAATCTATTGATAAGTTCTTCATTCAAGTGAAACCACTATACAATCTATTACAAAACAAGTAAGCTCAAAAATGAAAATTTCTCTCTTCCCTATTCCCTTC
>LBNU01028228.1:178924-197984 GCA_014162995.1 Artemisia annua | reverse complement strand
GGTCGTATGCGAAGGTGTTGTGCGTGTGGTGTGTGGAATGCTTTAAGAACGGTCTATGGACTCGGTCGCGATGCCTGATATGCGTGACTTCGGCGTGGGACTCCGCGGGCGTGGTAGTTAGAGCAATGGGGTGTAGACTGAGTAATGGTGTTGTTGCAGGAGTAGAAAGAGAAATATCTGCAGGCATACAACAACGTATTGGTCCTGAATACGCAGGACCTTTGGGAATTCTTCAAGCTCTAGCGGATGGTACCAAATTACTTTTCAAAGAGAATCTTCTTCCATCAAACTGACCATTATGCTTTCTTACACCGATCGATCGAAAAACCGGACCGGACACATTCTGTAAAAACCTGATGCTCACCCCTAAAACAATCTATGATAAGTTTCTTCATTTCAAGTGAAACCATAACCATCATTACAAAACAGAAGTCCAAGTTAAACAAACCTCCAAACCACAAGGACCCAAACTATAAAAACCCCAAGACACAACTCACAAGGTCAACCCAAACCCCATTTCCTCACTATGACGTGTCAACACACGATTGGCTAAGCCTCGTCACAATCTTCTCCTTGCCACGTCACACACTCTCACAACAAAACACTACTATAAACCATTGCTCCAACAAAACAATCAAAAATTTATAAACTCTATAATGATGAAAGGATACACACTCTTGATCCTGCTAATCGCTGCAACATTTGGTTAGTCAGTTATAACTCCCTAATTTATATTTATATTTATAAATCTCATCATTTTCAGCCGCTAGTAACTGTTGTTTACTTTGTTATTGATGTTTGTGTGATCATATAGTTTCGGCGAAGAAGACAGCCGATGTTACGGAGTTACAGATCGGCGTTAAGGTAATAATTTTTTTTGAGGATAGTGTGATCATCTTATTTCATGAATTAGTTTGATTTACATAGATTTGGAAGGCAAACGAACAAGCTGCGCCGCTATTGCAAAACTAATTCTCTTGAAAACAACATTTGTGGATCTAGGTGTCATAACGTTACTATGCATAACACGTTGAACTCTGTTGAGAATTGATTATGATTTGTAAATATTTATGACTGTATTTTCTGATTTTTTGCTCTGGTAACAGATCGTAAGACCGTGATTATGAATAGTTGGTAGATCTTATTGTAGGGTTAGTTGATTCCAAATAGGAAACTAGTTTACTTTCAGGGTTTATAGATAAAGATGTCACTAAACTTTCCAAGAAAAATGCGCCTAAGGTATTGAACTTTCATATTTGTTCACTTGGGTTGCTGAACTTATAGGAATCACACTTTTCTATAATTTCAGTGTTAATCGGAGTGACTTGACCGTATATTTTTGGATAATTTAACTAACATAAATGTCGTGTTTTTACAAGTTCAGTGATGTTTAGGTATTTTTTTTATAAGTTCAGTGACCTCAAAATGTCATGTTTCATAAAGTTGAGTAACCTAAGTGAACAAAATGAAAGTTCGGTACCTTAGGTGCATTTTTTTTTAAGTTTATTAACATATTTGTATATTAACCCTTATTTTTATATAGTAACGCACCAGGGAAATTATCATCATAGTTTTGTGTGGTAAGGATCAGAGCAACCATGAGGTTAATTAAGCTAATTTTTTCTATAAAGTAAGCTATTTTAAATATAAGCTTCTTTTGGCTAACAGAACTTCTATAAGATTTTCAGATTTAAAGAAAAAAGAATAATCTCTTATAATCTCTTAATAATCAAATGCTACTTCACATGGCTTATAAATATAAGCTCCATCTTTTAGCTCCCCGCTCCTTCTTTATCTTTAGATCAGCTAGTTTTGCCAAAACATACCTTATATTAATTTCGCAAGTGTACATGATCGCATATAGAATCAAGTTTCACGGAGATGTATTGACAAGTGAGGTTTTGAGTTGATTAGTTGTTATAAGAATTAGTAATGTACCTTCGTAATATAAGGATAACGCTAACCATGAGGTATGTTAGGTGTTTATGTTCGTAAGTATGTATTGTCCCTCATAACTTAGTTTTTACAGAGATATTGTGAGGTTTTGAGCTGATCTGGTGATACTTGTTAATATAGAATGTGAAGGTGTTCTAGCTTTTTGTATTAAGGGTGTTGTTATGTGTAACACGACCTTTTTGCTGACTAATCCACGGGGTTTAAACCCACCACCACACAAACTCAAACCAGGTAAAGCCCTCCCTTTTTAGATGGTTACCGTGGCCACTTTAGGCTTGTTTGCACCTACCACGAATTGAACATGAGACCTAACACATCTTAGCGTGTTAGTCACTAAGCCTTTTTGCCACTAGGCCACCCCTAGGTNTTTTTGATTTTGATCTTTTGCTTTGGTGTTCTGACTTTGATGAGCTTGTGTAACTTGTGTAATGTTAGATTGATTATATTGATTCAATAACCTTATTTTCTGTCCTGAACTTCTTGCTTTTTGTTGTTGCAGTTCAAGCCTACATCATGTGAAATTCAAGCACACAAAGGTGATAGGATTAAAGTTCATTACCGGGTGAGTAGATATATAGTTGCTTCGTTTCTGCACTCCCTTTTTTGAATCCAGTTAGTTAGAAGACAGTTATTTTACGACTAGTATTGTCAATTGTAACAAATGATTGCATATAATTGTAAGTGTAACACAAGATGCACCTGTGATTCTCTTTGTCCACATACAAATAACAAATCTTTAATTCCGTAATGTACAAAAGTGACTACTTAGCTTACCTAAAAGAATGGAAGGTGTATGATAAATGACTTAAATCACCTAAAATTGTCTTCATGGGTTGAAGGTTATGAGAGTGGTTAATGAAACAAGGATGTATACTGTGCATGTGTAGCAGTTGCTTAAATTCTGATTAAACTGATCTCAAGGACAGATAGATAATAAAGTTCTGAAAGAGGCTTGAGTTGCCTGAGTGTATTTGCCTTGATTCGAATAAAAATGGTATGACATACCAGTTTTGATTATTTTAGGAGTCCCTGTTTCATATGCAGATACATTGCGTGTCCCATTGTCTCTCCTGCATCATGTAATGACTCGTTAGAGTGTTTTTATTATGTTATTCCACTAAAGAAGACTAATAAAGTAAAGACATGCGAATAAAAAGTTAATATGTCCTCTTAAGTGTTGTGTTCTGTTTTTGGCCATAACATGTCTTGTTAGCTAACATCGACTTACATTCATTTTCAGGGAAAACTCACTGATGGAACTGTTTTCGATTCCAGCTTTGAGAGGGGTGACCCAATCGAATTCGAGCTTGGTTCTGGTCAGGTGATTAAAGGTATGAAATGAATGTTACAATCACTTTTAAATTTGTTGCTTTATTATTTCTCTACACTAGTAAAGGGCTCAGAATTGCATTCATTGAATAGAACTTGTTTATACATACTTAACGAGATCACTGTTCCAGGATGGGACCAGGGAATACTAGGCATGTGCGTTGGTGAGAAACGTAAGTTGAAGATACCTGCTAAGTTGGGTTATGGAGAGCAGGGTTCACCACCTACTATCCCTGGTAATTGTTGCTTCGTTTTTTGTATTTATTTATATCAAAGAAGATTAGTGTAAGCTATCTTGTACATGTACTTGATATCTATATATCTATAATCTGAACAGGTGGGGCCACACTTATATTTGACACAGAGCTTGTCGCAGTCAATGGTAAAGGATCAGGTGAAGAAGAAACCAATGACAGTGAGCTATGATTTGAAGAAACATTTTCTGCTTGTTAACAAATGTTAGGAGATATCTAGGTCTAATATTTCAGTTTTGTACCTTAAACTCCATTTAAGTACTTTCGAGACTATGCCTTTTCAATACATTAGAGCAATTTTTAAACCTTGTTCTCCTGTCAGATTGTTAGTAACAAGTAACAAGGGTGCGATCATACTAACACTTAACACATAAAATGTATTTCCAACCCTGTATGAACTATATATTTTGCCACAAATAGCATAGTAAATCAGCCATAAATGGATACAGTTGAGGTAAGAAGCTACCATTTAAACCGTCTCCTGTTACTTGCACTGGTGGTTCAGTTTTTCATTTTACTTTTTACCTTATACACTTTACTAGGTGAACATGGTAAAAAAAATACATACATTGGTTCTGATATTTTAAAAAGAAGTGGGTGGAACTTCATTTTATGACCTGCACTGATTTGGAATATATTGGGAGCATAGTGATTACATGATTTGGATCTGTTACTCCATGTTTCCATTGGGAATAACCTTGTCTTTTACCAGGTAAGGTAAACAAAATTGCAGCCCATGATGGTAGATGGTAAACTCTCTCTTCAACTTAACTGAAAAAATGACTCGACTGTTGTTGGTTAAGTAATTAAACTCACTTAGATTTTTCTTAGGGAAATACTCAAAAGAGTAAGTTCAAACTTGTAAGCAAAATCTTGAGTCAGTCCTTTAAGCTCATGGAAAAAGAAACTAGAACCGAGTAGTCTAGACTCTAGAGTTGATAGCATGAAATCCCATCTAAACGCTAATAAATTCATAAGGGCCATTAGACCTATACGAAGTCTATATCACTTCTATAGTTCTTTTGCTAATAATGTAATGTGTATTATTACATTGATGTGGTGTTGGTAAGAAGTTATTTATGAGTTACTATTGGTAGACCTACAAAATAATGTAATGTGTATTATTATTACATTGATTAATTGTCCTTTGAAAATCATTGAATCGTAAAGGAATCAATAAATTTAGTTGCCAAACATTTTTACATCCTCGTGCACTAGTTTTCCAGTTTTACAATATTGACTCCGTCATTTTGTTGATGTATATGTAGTCAAGCGACTAGTGATGCTTTTTGGCTCAACGGTTAAGGTAGAGGGTGTGATAAAGGGTTTTTTCTTCGTTATATTCGCTTCATATCAGCTTTTTCTCTCTTCAAAACATTTTCCTTCAAATTTATCTCAACCATTGTAGCACCTCTTATCTCTTTCATTAAGTTTTTTCCAATCTTTTATCAGTTAAAAATACACCCAAAACACAAATACAACACACAAGTCACAATAATCAATAAATAATAAAATCAACGTTAACTCAATGCCGTCTTACATGAGCTATGGAGGAGGTGAGATGTAGACAGTCTTACCCCTACCAAAGGTAGAGAGGCTGCGCTTTCAGAGGACCTGTCTTACCTCTACCAAAAGTAGAGAGGCTGCTTTCAGAGGACCTCCGGCCTTTTTGCAGGGAGTGGGGATTGAACCCTCTGTTGGAAATTAATATATAGTGGTGTTAATTTCATATAAAGGTTGAACATTATAAAGAAAGTAAGTTGATAGACAAATTAATTATAAGTTTGTTTTAGAAGTTTGACTAAACAAATTTGAATTAATTTGAATTACTTTAGAATAAAGAGTGTGGTGGGGGTGATAGACTTAGGATCAAATGAGAAGAAACCTTAAAATGAGAAGGATGAGAAATGACTATAAATACATATAAGAGATGCGTCGACTTGAATTAGATGCATCCCTAATCTTTTAGATGCACCATAATATATTTCCTAGCTAAAAATTAGATGCATATACATATATTAGATGCATATCATCAAGTTAGACGAATCCTATGTATTTTTCGCCCTCTGCGAGTCAAATTTGTTGCTAGTACTACTTTAAATCGTTTTCACTTCAAACTCACTTTCGAAACTAAGTGAGATGCATCTAAATGAATAGAGATGCATCTAATTCAAGTCGATGCATCTCAAATATGTTGTTATAGTTATTTCTCATCCTTCTCATTTTAAGTTTTCTTCTCACTGGATCCTTACCCGGGGGTGATATATGTTTACATGCATTCTAAACGACTAGGTACAAGTCTTCCTTGCTTGGATTGACTAGTTCTATAGACGTGGGTTGTAGCATGCTTGTAAACAGTTTTGGTATCTCGAATAATTAGGGATGTGGAGTGTTTCATGGGATGTGAGATCATGGGAAAACTGATTTGATAACGGATTCAAATCAGTGTGTCCATACATCTATAAATAGAGACCATGCACTCTATCATGAACACACCAAAAACTTATCATCATTTATATCTTGTTACTTCACATACTCATTTCTTCCTCTACAAACCGATTGTGCATTACGGGATATTGTTTCGCTTACAATAAACCGTTACGAGACTGCATTAATCTTGGGGTGTACGGTACGTAGGCTCGAAGCAATCAAACGGGCTCCGTAGAAACCTTAAAAGGACAAAGAAGTTCTTCTTGTGCAGTTTCTATTTGCTGTCCTTTAGGGTTTTTGTTTACTGTTCTTACAAGCTGTCAACCGGGGATTTTAGTGCTGTTGTGTTTTTGGGAGGTTACTGATGTTGGTTCGTAATTTACAACACCCTCAATCTCTGTGTCCAAAGAAGAGGGATTTTCCAACTGATCCAACCATACTATTTAATAATCAATAAATAATACTCTCTCCCAATTAAATATTTCTCTTCTTTTGTCATTCAAGACCGAATATCGCAAGGGAAGAAGATTATCTTTTCCCACAAAGTGAGGTGGGGTATTATGGCTTGTCCTGTATACATGATATAGCTTCCTATGGTTTTCCATCATGTACACCCTTCCCACTTACTTAATTCACTTGTGGTTTATGGACGCGTGCTTGATTCGATTTGATAAATGCTGAATGATGGTGGGGTTCTTCAACATTGGAGAAATATGGTAGTTCATAGTTGCTCGTCATGGTGGGATACAACAATATTTAATATGATGGCAATTGATGTTTGTGCTTGGGTGTAAACGAGACGAGACAACTCGTGAGTTATTCGAGATCGACTCGTAAACTACTCGAAATCGACTCGATTTAAACAAGTCGAGCTCAAGTTACTCTGAGTATATTTTCTAGTCGAGTTCGAGCTCCAAACTACTCGGCTCGTGAAGCTCATGAGCTTTATCGAGCTTCGATTAAATTGCACTTTTACCCTTTTACATACATACATTTACTTAATTTTCATAAAAATCAAGTCGAGCCGAGCTTGATATGCCGAGTATTTATCTTCGAGCATGAATGTGGAACTAATTGAGCTCGGGTCGAGTTTCAAGCTCGAGTTTTATATGACGAGTCANGTATATTTTCTAGTCGAGTTCGAGCTCCAAACTACTCGGCTCGTGAAGCTCATGAGCTTTATCGAGCTTCGATTAAATTGCACTTTTACCCTTTTACATACATACATTTACTTAATTTTCATAAAAATCAAGTCGAGCCGAGCTTGATATGCCGAGTATTTATCTTCGAGCATGAATGTGGAACTAATTGAGCTCGGGTCGAGTTTCAAGCTCGAGTTTTATATGACGAGTCAAGCTCGAGCTCGAATATAATCTCGACCAAGCTCGAGTCGAGTTTCGAGCTTGACTTTTAGTATTCGAGTTAAGCTCGAGCTTGGCAGTGGTCGGCTCGTTTACACCCCTATGCTTGAATCTGTCAAATCACAGTGAAACTTCGTTGATAGTCAAGGTAGCTAATGATGGATTTCTCAATTTGCCCTTTTCCTTTTTAGTCCCTAAGTTACTTGTTTTCTTAACCAAATCAATCACAAATCACACAAACATATGGATGAAGGTATAAAGTTGGTGAAATATTGACACTTCATATAGATATCTGATCACGTCTATCTCGGATATTGCTTTGGGAAAATTTAGTTCTTTGAAAAGTCCATTTTTAAACAAAATTCTCCATACGGTTTGTTAGTGTGTCATTTAGTCTATTTGAAAATGGAGGAATAAGGCTGTGAATGCTTATTTGGATTTCAGTCAACAAGATACGCTCAGATGCATTTTCCCTTCCATTCAACAGTTGTCAAAGCCTTGGATCTCGGTCCTTGCTAAATCTGTTAATACCTGCTGAAATTCGTGGATATCGAATCCAAGGGCTATTGTTTTCAGCAACTAGTTGTGTGCTTTCGTTTTGTTGGTCGTCTGGCTTTGCTGGTTGCTAATGTATTTGTTTTGATTTCTCCCATCCTTTAAAGTTTTCTTGTAGCTCACCATAAAAGGCTTTTGAGTTTTTATTAATTACTTTTGTTAATACAAATAATGTCAAAAATATTATTCGCATTATTCTATCTTCTTGTGTTTTAATAATCACAAAATATAAAGACATGTTACGTAAAGTTACGATTAATAAGTTTTTAGTCGAGGAAACTCGTTTTTTCTACGTAGCTACTACAACGTCACTTCAGGTATGAACAAACTTTATACAGTCCTTATTAAAGTGATCAAAGAGTTTTATTTTCTTCTAAACTTACATTTTTAAGTTTAACAAAACATTTTCACAAAAGTATTTTTGTATTTTTAAAGAAATGTTTTATTAAGAAAATATATTCAAAATTCAAATTTGCAACAGCTATATTTCCCCCCAAAACAGTTGAGTTTTCACCAGATAAGTTTTCACCATGTCAGGACAAAAATGGGAGCGTTTGTCGGGACGGTCCCTCAAAGTGGTCGGCGGTCTCTTAGCGATAAAGGACTGTCGCCTATTTAAGGTGTTGATATAAATAATGCATAAAAACGCTATTTATATTTATCGATATCTCTATGTTTTGACGATCACAAAATGTAAAAACATTAAACGTAAAATTACTACGTAAACAAGTATTAAGTTATTTTATATCATTTTATCCAACTAAATCACTTAAGGTATGAATAAACAAATGTCTAATACACTTTATGATCAAAGGGATGTTTATTTAATTATTACAAAGTTTATTAAATCATATAAACATATTATATATTTTTGAAAAACATTTTTGGTAATAAAGGAAAAGGTTTAATTCATAATAAATGTATGAATTCAAATTTTTAACCAAAATCAGTTAGTTTTTCACCAAATAAACTTTCCCCAGAAAAGACAAAGTTTTCTGGCCGTTTCAGGAGGGCGGCCCCCTTAATTTTAAGGGGGCCGACCCTTAATTTTAAGGGGGCCGGCCCGCTCCTGTTGTCAGAAAACTTTGCCTATAAATACAGGTTCAATCCTGCATTTTTTCCTCACCTTTTGCACGAATATTTTCAGTCCAGATCCTTTCCAAACATCCTTCTAAATCCTTTGATCATAAGATTATAAGTCTTTGTTTCAAGTGATTCAATTCCTCATCCTCCAAAGTGCAAGAGAAGAATACTCCTTCAACAACAAGTTAAAGAAGTATTGTAGATATTACTAGTAGTTGTGTATATTGTGTATATAGGTGTTGTGTGATTGTAATTAGGAGATCTAGTAGTGTTATTTGTGAAGTGAAGTAGTGAAGATAGAGTAGTGTTGTGAAGTAGAAGTAGTGAAGTTGTGAAGTAGTTGTGTTGTGCATAAGTTGTGTAGAAGTCGTGATAAGTTGTGAAGAGTTGTGAGATTGGTTCTAGCTTGTATTAGGACTCGACATTTTGCTTGGTGTCGTTAAACGGTGTAAGCAAAGCTGTGTAAGGTTTCTCTGCCATAAGGGAGCTTGTTGACATAGTGAAGAAAACTCTCGAGTTAGGTGCTCGGGGAGTGGAGTAGGACGAAGAGGAGATTCGTAGCCGAACCACTATAAATCCTTTGTCTCGCGATGCTATCTTTCTCTCTATCTTCTCATTTACTTACTTACATACTTGTCATTATATTCTTTCGTATATTTAGTTATTTATAATTGTGTAAGTAAGTTGAGATCACATAAAGTTAGAATCAAAGTTTTTCATAACTAAAGTTTTGTAAATTAAAAAGACGTAAAACTATTCAACCCCCTCCTTCTTGTTTTCCATAATTGGTATCAAGAGCCATGTCAAACAAGATTTTTAAATATATTGTATTTTAAAACTTGAAATCGATCTATGGAAATGGAAAAATATTTAGAAGGGAAAATTGTTTTCAAACCACCATTTCTTGAAAATGAAAATTTTCTTGAATGGAAAAATCGATTTGAAAGTTATGTGAAATCATTAGACTATGATCTTTGGCATGTCATTTCAATTGGTGATATTCAATCAATAAATACTATTTTTGAAAAACAAAATAACTTGGCAAAATTTATTATATACAAAGCTCTACCAAGAGTTGAGTATGAAAGATTATTTTTTTGTCAAACGACAAATGACATGTGAAAAAATCTTTCAAAATTTCATCAAGAAGAATTTCAAGACAAAGAAAAACTTACACATAAGATAGTAGCAAAAGAAAGTATAGTAGACAAATATTTAGTTGAAATGAGTACAAGTGCTACTAGTTCAAATCTTTTGTGTGAAGGTAATGATGCCGAAGACAACACGAGTCATGACAAGAATTAACAAGAAGAACGTGTAGAGATGGCAACCGAGAAGGAACTAAATGACGATGACGATTCTAGTTCCGAAAGTGAAGACGAAGAATATGCAAAGGTTGTTAAAGAGTTCAAAAGACTTATTAAAAAGAGACAAAGAGCACAAGATAGAAGAAGAACAATCCAAAGGAAAAGATTTGATGATGAAGACAAAAATACTAAACAAGAATGTTTTGTCGCTCAAGCATCAAATGAAATATGCCTAGGAATTAATTTGGAACCCGATGAATGGGTAAAAGATAGCGGGTGCTCAAGACACATGACGGGGAATCGCAAATTATTCTCTACATACAAAGCATACAACGGAGGTAACGTTATTCTTGGTAGTGATCGTCGTGGAAAAATCATAGGCAAAGGTACGATCTCTCAAGACTCCCTAACTATTGAAAATGTTGAACATGTAGATAACTTAACATATAACTTGCTTATTTAGGTCAAATATGTGACAATAAGTATAGGGCTACCTTTACCGATAAGATTAGTGTAATTATTAAGGATGATAAAGTCATAGATAGAGGAATTAAGAAAGGCGGCGTATATGTCATGAAACTAGGAGATAAATTGGAAGATAGGATATGCCTAGCGACCTTAGACGAAAACTCCACCTTATGGCATAGGAGATTAGGTCATGCAAACATGCAACAAATACAATCTTTGGTGTCTAAGGAACTTGTTAGAAATTTGCCTAGTCTAAAATATAATCAACATTTTTGCGACGCTTGTAAAATAGGAAAACAAGCACATGCTAGTCATAAAGCTAAAAATATAGTATCCACTACTAGATGCTTAGAACTACTTCACATGGACCTCTTCGGTCCATCCGCGGTGCGGAGCTACGGTGGCAACCGCTACACCTTAGTTATAGTAGATGACTATTCACGATACACGTGGACTAGGTTCCTAAGCGATAAAACCGAAGCCTTTGAAAAATTTGAGACATTTAGTAAAATGATACAAAATAAACTAGGATGCCCTATAGTCTCAATTAGGACGGATCATGGTAGGGAATTTGATAACGAAGTACAATTCGGAAAATATTGTGATTTGAATGGAATATCTCACAACTTTTCCGCTCCACGTACTCCTCAATCAAATGGGGTAGTAGAAAGGAAAAATAGGTCTTTACAAGAAATGAGTAGAACCATGTTAAATGAGCAATCTATCCCACAAAAATTTTGGTGTCATGCCGTAGATACTTCAACATATATACTTAATAGGGTGTCTATTAGAAGAATTCTAGGAAAAACTCCTTATGAGTTATTAAGAGGTAGAAAACCAAATATAGGCTACTTTAGGGTATTCGGAAGTAAATGCTTTATTCTTAATACAAAGGATTATCTCACTAAGTTCGACCCTAAGTCATATGAAGGAATTTTTCTAGGATATTCGCAAAATAGTAAAGCATACATAGTCCTAAATAAACATACCATGAAAGTAGAAGAATCTCTAAATGTAACTTTTGATGAAACTCCTCCACCACCTAAGACATTACCCTTAGAAGATGATGATGTTATAGAGGAAGAAGCTATTGAGGTTAGTAAAACAAAACCCTTAGGCAATGATATTGAAGTAGAAACTTTAGAAGAAAACGAGGTTGTAAATATTAAGGAATCTAAGTCACACCCATTAGACAACATCATAGGCCACCTAAATCAAAGAACACTTAGATCACAAGCGCAAGACAAAAATAACTTCTTTTGTTTTGTGTCAACAATAGAGCCTAAGAATATAAATGAAGCCTTAAAGGATGAAAGTTGGATTATGGCTATGCAAGAAGAATTAAATCAATTCAAAACAAATGATGTTTGGGAACTAGTTCCAAATCCTAGGAATGTGACCATAATAGGAACTAAGTGGGTATTTAGGAATAAATTAGATGAGAATGGAATAGTAACTAGGAACAAAGCTAGGTTAGTCGCCCAAGGTTATAATCAACAAGAAGGAATTGATTATGACGAAACCTATGCCCCTGTAGCGAGATTAGAATCCATTAGAATACTCTTAGCCTATGCTTGCGCCCTAGACTTTAGGTTATACCAAATGGATGTGAAGAGTGCATTCCTTAACGGTTTTATCAATGAGGAGGTATATGTGGCACAACCTCCAGGATTCATTGACTTCGCAAAACCTGATTATGTTTACAAACTAAAGAAAGCTTTATATGGTCTTAAGCAAGCTCCAAAGGCTTGGTATGATAGACTAAAAGCATTCTTGATTAAACATAATTATTCCATGGGAATGGTAGACAACACTCTCTTCACTAAAAGAAGTGACCCAAACATCATCATTGTTCAAATATATGTCGATGACATTATATTTGAATCGACTTGTGTAAGATAATACTTGATACAAAATATATGAATGGATTAAGTTTTAAATGTATTTTCATTGCGTATAATTTTTATCAAATACTATATAACACAAGTAAAGATATTTAAAGTCAAAGTTGATAAAGAAAGACTTGAAAAGTCAAACATGGACATTTAATATGGGACGGAGGGAGTACAATATATATCATTCAAAATTTGTATGTAAGCTAGAAAAGAAAAAAACAATAACTGAAGTTGAGGCTTAGTGTAATGGGTAGCCACCATGTTGATCGACCCCAAAAACAGACACATCCTTTCATTACACCATGTTGGTCTCTATGTTGGTTAACTCAAGAGAAAATTAGAATTCGGTCGCATATGCGACCGACTTGTGTCAGGATTGTTTGCATGTGTGGGTATTTATTTAATTTATTTTTGTGAGATATGTTTTTGATCGTGGTTTCGATTTTTTTGTTATACTGAGTTGGTTATAAAGTTCTTACATATATATAAAAAAAGGCTAATATTATAGTGAATATATTGGTCTTTTGCTTGTCACGAGTTCTACAAGTCACATTAAAAAGTTGGGTTTTTATAAGGTCAAAAGTTAAACACACGAAAAGTACTTATTAATCGATAAAAAGGTATATAAGAAAAAACAATTTTTTATTTTAAAAGTGGCAGAGACTCATCAGAGATTCACAAAAAGTAAATATTTTGTGTGTTTAACTTGCTATACGCAATTTAGAAAAACTCTAAACATAAAATAACCANGTGACCTGCTTGACCTGTTGAGCAGGTTGAGTTAACGATCGTTTGTTTTATTATTGCAGCGTTAGTCCTTTATAGTAACGACCGTTTATAATTAACTAAATGGAGCCTGTTAACTTAACGCTTGTTTATTTTATTATTGCAACGTTAGTCCTTTACACGTTTTCGTCCGTTTTTACACGTTTTCATCTGTTGTTACACGTTTTCGTCCGTTTTTACACGTTTTCGTTCGTTTTCGCACGTTTTTGTCCGCTTTTGCACGTTTTCGTCCATTTTTGTCCGTATTTGCACTTTTTTATCCGTTTGTACATGTTTTTGAAAAAAATTTAGAAAACAAAATAAAAAAAAAGGTTTTCAAAAAAAAATTCGAAAAAATGTTTTTCAATTTTAAAATTCCAAAAAACATATTTTCGAAAAAAAAAATTAAAATTCGAAAAATTTTTCTATTTCTTTTTTGAATTTCTAAAAAGTACTTTTTTAAAAAAAATTTAAAAAAAAGTTCTAAAAAATATTTTTGAAAAAAAAAATTCCGAATAAAATTTTTTTAGAAAAATATTTGAATAAAAATATTTTTTATTTTAAAAACTATTTTTTGAAAAATATTTTTATTCAAATATTTTTCTAAAATATTTTTATTCGGAAAAGTTTTTATTCGGAAATTTTTTTTATTCGAATTCTTTTAAAAAAAAATATTCGAAAAAAAAATTTTCGAATAAAAATTTTTTAGAAAAATATTTGAATAAAAATATTTTTTAAAAAATAGTTTTTGAAAAAAAGTATTTTATTCAAAAAAAAATTTCAAAATATTTTTTACATTTTTTTTTTCTAAAAAAATATTTTTTAGAAATTCAAAAAAAAAATTAGAAAATTTTTTCGAATTTTTAATTTTTTTTCGAAAATATGTTTTTTGAAATTTTAAAATTCTAAAACATTTTTTCGAAAACTCTTTTTTAAATTTTTTTCCCTAATTTTTTTTTCGAAAACATGTAAAAACGGAAAAAAGCGTGCGATAACGAACGAAAATTTGTAAAGGACTAACATTGCAATAATAAAATAAACGATTGTTAAGTTAACAGGCTCCGTTTAGTTATTTATAGACGGTCGTTAGAATAAAGGACTAACGCTGCAATAATAAAACAAACGATCGTTAACTCAACCTGCTCCAACTGGTCAAACAAGTCACCGGTACACACAATGGCACGATTTAGAAAGGTTAATGCTACAATAAAAAAAAAAAAGACGCTACATAAAATGACAAAAAGTGGCAAGTATGTTACCTTTTGATGTCATTTTCCCTATTTTTGTGTGTTTAACTTAGGGTGTGTTTGTTTCATTGAGATATTTCACATCTGAATCTGACTACCACATCTTACTAGTAAGAGATGGCTATAATGTCTGAATCTGAATGAAAAATTGTTGTTTGTTTTTTTTTATGATTGTCTGACTGGTTTTAATTTTCCCTTTTTTAAGTATATATTAAACTATTGCAATATGATTAATAAGTAGATTGTGTAAACTTGAACCAATACATTTTTATCATAAATTTAACACAATTATAAATCATTAAATAAATTATCTTAATACGTATCCAAAATTTAGCATAATAAAAACTATTACATAAATCGTCTTAAAATAAAACATAAGCTTAACGCAATAAAACAACAATTAAATTACTTAACCAATACCAAATAATTTAAAACCTAGCTTTGCAAAATTTGTGCCGCGATTTGATCTCGTAAGTTAATCATGTATTGTTGATCCGCGTTACTCCCATTTGGTTGAACAACTTCAACATCACCATTATTATCATCATGTACATTTTCATTATCATGTACGTCACCTTGATCGTATTGAGAGAACAAATCATCGTCTAAACCCTCTTTTCGAATAACATTATGAATAGCAAAACATGAAATAGTAATATCTCTTTGTGTTACCAAAGGAAATTTGGGCATAATCTTCAAGATTGGAAAACGCGCTTTTAGGACTCCAAATGCCCTCTCAATTACGACTCAACATGTAGGCTTTTACCCTTAGCATCTACCCTATTCACTTCCTCGATACATGAGTCCAAAAAAAACTTGTATTGTTCGGGAGTAAAATTTAGTATAATCGTGTCACCCATTCCTATAAAAAAAAACAATGCAAACATATAAATACACAGAAAGAGGCGCAAACAATCACCTTGATCAAGCAAGCAAATAGATTAAACAGATTATAGCAATAGATGGAGATCCTAGTCATACTGGTATCGCATCTAAAGGGGGAAAACAGTTAAATAGTACTTCCTCGTCCCATTCACTTCGATCTCCATCTAAAGGGGGAAAACATCATCTGCTTAAGCACAAGTGCTTTAGATACCAATATAATGGATATTATGGAATAATGTTCAAACATATTAAATATCTATTAAGATCATATCCTTGAAAGCTGATTAGATTGACATCTGCCGTATGTCATATGAAGACAATAAAACTTCAAAAACTCTAACATCAACTAAGGGTCAAGATTGCCCAAAAAAAAAAGACATTTCTTAAAAAAAGGTAGAAGTGAAGTGCCAAAAATAATACCTAGTATGTTCAACAATAGTATCAACTCTCAAAGAAGCTAATAACCCCATTAGAACTTAGAAGTAACTTGCAAAAGAACCTCACAGTTTTCTCCTGCTTCACCCATAAACTACTATCAAACCAACAGGTCACACAATACGTCCGTGATTTAAAAATACAGAAGCATCATAAAACCACATAATGAAGGGACTTAACGGCCAACAAAGCAACCACATAATTAAGCTAACGATAACTACAATAGCATAAGTGATCTACATACATTAAAATATAACTACCGCTCATAGCACCCTTAAGAAGTTTGAGTTTAAGAACACCACTATTACCTCAACATTCTCCTAATTTACCCTCAAATTATCACTCGAATACATATAATCAACTGCTATTCAAACACTTAACACTACTGTCTTAATATCGATCTTAACCTCTCGGTTCAAACTTCAAATCTGTAGTTTCATTTTGTAGATTGTAATGGGCCAGGAGAGTGAGGTAACGGGTCAGAATGGTTTTGGCCAAAATGGTTAACTTTTACTACTCACACAGGACAACATAATGACGTATTTAGCTGCAAATTTCTCGCAAGACCTTTGCAAACAAACAAGTTCATATATAAATCCAGAAATTATGATAAGATAACTATAGCTCACTTCTGATCCAGAAATTATGAGTCATGTTTCAACCTGATTAGCCAGGAACAGATTTGATGAATCCTAGGTGACATGCTGCAACAAGTATACACAAACTTGCACAACCAAGTGAATTCAGAAAGTATCAACATAGATGGTATTAACTACAAGTAAGATAGCTTGAAATATAGAACAATACCGTGCCTGCAAGCGAATGGTAGTGATATGTCATGTGCTTTAGCTGTGTGCAATATATATTGATCCTGCAAACATCACAGTATACATCAATGATTAGAATCAATATCACTGCAAACAAAAACTCAAGCTCCCCGCTTTAACAAAAAAAACCTTGGACTAATCATAGCCGACATGAACAAACAGAACCCACAAACAGAAACTAAACCCACAAACAGAAAAGTGAACGAGTTTGGGTCAGATGTGCTAGTTTAAAAAAAAGGGTCAGGTCAGCGTGTATAATCTATTTCAATTGTAATACTAACAAGTTAAAAAATCTCTTCAATGGCAATTTCGTATCTCCAACTCTTTATAAGATCAGAAATAGGCAACATGATCACTCCTTATAGGCTTTATAACAACATTAGAAATAAATTTGAACAAAGGCTGCAACCAACTGTGAGTAATCACAACCCTACTATAGAAACTAGTTAATAATCAAAGGGTGTGTTTGTTTTTAATAAAAAGATCTTCAAACCAATATAGTTATCAAAAATAAAACCACCACGAGAGAGGAAAAAGTGTTTTCGGGTCAATCCAAACCGTCTATAGATCCATGCAGTAAAAGGCCGTTTCAACAACTCATCCTAAAAGACAAATTATGCCATGAAACAATCAGCTAAAGCATGCAATATACAAAAGATGGTCTGCAAAAACTACAAAAATCATCAGATAACATCAAAAACATTTGCAATGGTAGCAAAGAGAAAAGCGTAAGCAAGCCTAGCTACATGAATCTCACAGAGTCCAATAAAGCTAAAAGACGAGGGGGCAACTACTATATTCAGAAACCAAGTCCACTTTCAAAAGGGGTACTAGCAAGGAGCAGTGCTGATACGGATCTTTATTCATCTGAATTGGGTAAAGATTTGTATCCACCTATGTTTATTGATAGATATGATGAAGTGAGAAGCCGAAGGGGTTAAAAAGTTTAAAACTTTAAAGGAAACGTAGAAGTGCTTAGCAAGTTTGCGGTTTTGTTTATTATTAAATGCTCATAGTTCAACAGCTTGTGTTACATGTTTTGAGGAGTTGAAACACCAAATAAAACGACCCTCCAAACACCAAATCTCGAAACCGAAAAGCTAAAAACATCATAACTCAACAATCCAGGCTAAACCCGGTTCATCTAAATTCATGTCACACTTTTTCGAAACACCAAAATTCACCCCATTTACGCACACAACACGATTATCCAATGAGCGTACCAACAAGCCATAAACATCAAAAGGACAAAAGCAGTCCTAAATCCAATCCTAACAACTGACAACATACAAAAATAATTCAAATCCTAAAAAACATCGAAACACTAGATACTTCCAACCTTAAACAAAGATATCAAAACAAAGCATGTAACAAATATACTTTTGTAACCAAAACAAAACCCATATCAGTTTATAACAAACCCAACAATGAAATCAGTTAAAAGCAACAAAAAATAACAAGTAAAGCAGGTAAAGAGAAAAAAAGAGCATACCTTAGAGGTGGTGAAGATGGCAGCTGTAGAGGTGGAGAAGAAGAAGGCGGTGAGAGATGACGGCGGCGTAGAGGTGGAGAAGAAGGCGGTGAGAGGTGGCCGGCGGCGGGGTGAAGGTGGAGAAGATAGGTTGAAGGGTTTTGATGAAAGGTGTTAGGGTTTTGATGAGAAGATGGGTGGAGAAGATGGGTTGAAGGGTTTCATGTTTTGATGAGAAGATAGTCAGACTCAGACATGCTCACGCCCTCTCACTCAGTCAGAGATATTACATCTGACCGTGTCTGACTCACGATGAAAAAACAAACAACAAAAAGGTCTGACCGCGTCTGACCGGTCAGACTCAGATGCGATTCAGACATATTTTGCAAAAACAAACACACCCTTAGTGTCTGAAGGCGCATGTTAGAAGAGTATTGCTACATCCACAAAGGATTTACAAAAATAAATCCACAAAAGAGATGTGTCATTTGTTGATTGGTGTGTTTGAATATGTTTTCCCTCTCTTTTCTTTGCTCCACCAATCAACACATGACACAACACTTTTGTGCATTTATTTTTGTAGGGTGTTTTTGTTTTTTTAAAAAATATCTTACTAGCCCTCTTACTCCCTCTTACTCTTACCAGAAAGAGGTGGCAGACATTTTTGATGCGTGGTTTTGTGACCTTACAACAGGTTTTACCTCTCGAGGGATCTCAAGAGGCTTACAACCCCACCAGGCAGTGTACCTGACCGATGTAGTATAGGATAGTGGTAAGTACGGGGGATTGATC
>LBNU01028228.1:163994-178374 GCA_014162995.1 Artemisia annua | reverse complement strand
TATTCAGTTGGTTGCAGTTATTATCATGATCAAATACATGCACTACGTACATCGTTGCTTAAGCAAGACTCGACTTCAATCTTAATTTAAAAATGAAAACAAATAAACTTAAAAAAGAACATAAAAGAAACGGATGGTAGTCCGTTATGTTTTTATTCTTGCTTTTCATATTTTTTTGTTATTTTTTTTGCTTTTCGATTGTTATTATTATTATTATTATTATTATTATTATTATTATTATTATTATTATTATTTTTTTTTAATACACTCTTGCCCTACCATCCAAAATAATACATCGTAGGGGAGTTGCATTCCCCTTACACTTGAATCTTTACATAACTTTACAATCACTATTCTAATGACTCGAATTAAGATAATCGAAAAACTTGGAGTACTTTTTAAAACATTTAGCACGTATGGGGGTAATAATGTTGCTCTTCCCCATTACTCCATTACACTAGTACTTTACCCATGAGTCCCAATCGTCCCAAAACAATATGTACAAGGATATGACTTAACTTAGCAACCATGTAATTGACCGGATAATTAGCAAAGGGTTTAACAAATGTTGTCACACTAATGCACCAAAGGTGGGTGCATACAAGGTAGGCTAAGGCGATTTGGGTGTACATTTATTGGGGTGTAAACAAATTCTCACTTTGAGTAAGATGCTCAAAGGCCGAAACGAAAGGATAGGCTCGGAAGGGTGTACTAGGGGTATCGTGTATCAAAAATGGATACAACGCTAGGGGTGTGGGAGAATTACTTGACCAATGAAGTCAATGTAATTATAACAAAAATACGGGTGTAAAACAATGGGTTAATCCTAATGCCTCTTATCATGTAGTAAATCTTAACTACACGAATGTAGTCTCACTTGTGGATTTGAGATGGTCCTAACGCAAGTTCTAGAATCTAAATACTACCGGTACTCACATCATAGCACCAAAGATGGATGCTTTTCCTACCAATTCTAGGGGCGAACCTCACATATTTAGGGTGGAAAATTTTTTTAGTGGTACGGTTTTGTGCTAGTCATACAATTTCCTATCCATGAGACGCTCATTAAGATTAAGGTTTCACTCCTAAATGTTGTAGAAAATTTTAAATTGGCGCTATAATTGCCCTAACAAATATTTCTCTTGGTTTTATTACAAATTTACTATCAAACAAAGCAAAACATCAAGCGTAAGTATATTCTCAACGGTGCTTTCATTTACCCCCTTACACTTGAACCGAACATTGTCCCAAATGTTCAAATAAAAGACGTAAAAGTAAATAAAATGAAAGAATGAAATCAAATACTCCCCTGAATCGTTTGTTGTGGATAGTGAGGTAACATGGTTAGATCTTCTTCCAAGATAGACGAACGTTCAAAGCTTCCCTTCCAAAGTAATAAACGTCTTCTTATCCAAAATAACCTGTTAACCTGAAAAAGATAAAGGCCAACCTCGCGTAAAATCGGCGGTAAAATCTACATAATAGGATATAATGCTTGTGGAATGAATATTTTGCAGAATTCCTGGAGATTATAAGTTAAATAATTGACAAAACTTTTTAAGTTTCCGGAAAAATACAAAACTTTCAAAATTTGCAGAAAATTATAGCCTGACGTCGTCAGGTGTTAATCCTGACGCCGTCAGAAAGTTCTGACAGAATTCTCATGTTAAGCTTCCGGGAAAAATTCTGGAAAATCTAAATCTTACTTCTTGGAATTCCTGCAAAACTTCATTATGACTCGATACAAGCATTTGACTCAAACAAGTACTAATATGTAAGTTTAATTTCATTGTTATGATTCATGTTCATTCGTTCTATATAAACCGATTTGGATTTCCCTTACACTTAGCTTTGCAAAATACCTTTATATGTAGTTAAGACGAAGTTAAAAACAAAATAAAGCATTTTCACAATTTAATTTGAAACATGAATCATTAACAAGAAATATAACTTACATACGGAAACAAATAAACACAAATAAACACACAAAAACAAATAAAACATGGGTTGCCTCCCAAGAAGCGCTTTTCTTTATTTACGAGTCTTGTAGCTAGACTCAAAGTCACGGGTTCTCATCTAGTGTCACTAATGCTCACATATCCAAGCGTGAGCCACCTAATTGTTGCATCATCCTTCTTATAATCATCATTAAGCTCTAAGCATCCTCGAAAGTACCTCTTGTTCTTCTCATGGGGGTACTTAAGTCCTTTTCTAATATCGTTCTCACTTAATATATCACAAGGGGGAAACCTATTACATTTCTCAATAGAAAAGTTTTTATACCTAGGGTGTGCGCGGGGCATTTGATAAACAAGATCCTCATCCCCATTTGAGAATGTGATCAACCCTTCCATTAGTCTTTCATCTAAGTTGGCCAGTCTTTTGAAAGGCTTCCCAAACACAACTTGGGTGAGGTTACTATCAATAAACTCTCTTAGATCTTCAATAACCATAAAGTCCGTTTGATAGGTAAAGCTCCCCACAAACACATGCAAAGTCTTAGCCCTAGCAATAATATTATCTCCTTGACACTCTAACTCATTTACCATGATTTTATTGTATTCAGCACGTGAGATGATGTTCATTGGCAAAGATGAATTAAGGTAGGCGTCAAAGCTTCTAAATCCAATTTTGCAAGGGAATTGCATGTTAAACAAACTATCTTTCTCAATCTTTGTTCTAGGGTCAACATAATCTAGAGGGTTAGCTCTTTCATCCATTTCAGGGTCATCTACTACTTTCCCATTCCCAAGGTCTTCATCGGAATCTGACGAATAGTAAAAAGGGCCATTTTCATGGTCGGTGTCGTGGTCAGATTAGTCCATATCAGAAGGGTTGTCAAAGTGATGATCATGTTGGGTTTTGAAGTAACTCTACTTCTGGATGCTACATTGCTGCTAACTAGTCAAGTCTACTGCTAAGTGCAAAATCTCTACTGCTAGACAAGACTACTGCTGAGACTCTACTGCTAGAAGTATACTGCTGAGACTCTGCTGCCATGTGATATGTTTATGTACGAATATTTGTATTTATAGTATAGATATTATGTAATATTCTATTATGTTAGAAGATCATAGTCGTGGGTAGGAAGTTGTATGTAAGCCTGTAGGGTTCCTTGGTGTATAAAAGGAGATCCTAGGGTTAGACTAGAATACGAATTATTCTAGCATTGTATTCACTTCAAGGTTGCAAAACCCTAGCACTATTCAGAGTGCTCGTATTCAATATATTGAAGTGTTTAGTTGGTGATATTATTGTGTTTGTGTTCCTCTTAAGTTAATCAATAAATTCCGCATATTGATTAAGTTTGTAACAAGTCAGCTTCTATACATTGTTGTCTTGGTTTATCTAAGATAATAATACTAGATCAATTGCTCAACTGGGATCAACAAGTGGTATCAGAGCTTGTGATCTAGAAGCTGTGATCAAGAAGAACTCAAACATTCTCTCAAGTTCTGTCTGTTAACACATCTGAAGCAATGGGTGATGAAACTCATATGGTTACTGCCTCCAAGGTTCCTATGCTGAAGCAAGGTGAGTATGAGATATGGAAGATGAGGATGAGGCAATACATCCGGATGATTGACTACAAGATGTGGGATGCTATTGTCAAGGGTACTAAAACTTCAGTGACTGTTGATGGCAAGGAAGTTGGAATCAAGGGAAAGGAAGCTGATGATCTCATGAAACTGGAGATAAAAGCTCATAGTATTCTCCTGATGGGATTACCCAATGAATTTCAGGTTGACTTTGAACCCATTGATACTGCTAAGGAGCTTATGGAAGCTATTGAAACAAGATTTGGTGGCAATGATGCCACTAAGAAGGCTAGGAAAAATGCTTTGAAGCATCAATTTGAGAACTTCATTGCTATCAGTGGAGAAAATCTTGATGGTACTTACAACAGACTCCAAAAGCTTGTAAGTCATTTAAAGCTTCTTGGATACATTGTCCCTCAAGAAGATACAAATCTCAAATTTATTAGAAGCCTGTCACCTGAATGGAGCATGCAAACTGTTGTGTGGAGAAACAAAGCTGATTTTGATACAATGAGCTTGGATGATCTATACAACAACTTGAAGGCTTATGAAACTGAGTTGAAGGGTGCATCAAATTCGTCTACTTCATCATCAGCAGCTCAAAATATTGCTTTTGTTTCTACCAAAGGCAATACTTCATTAGAGGGTCACTCTGCTGCTTATGGTGTCTCTACTGTTAGCACTAGTATCTCTGCTGCTAGTTCTAATAACTTGGACACTGCAAGTGATGCTGCTCTGTGTGCATTCTTGGCTGATCTCACCACAGCTACTCAAGTTCTAAACCAAGATGCTGATCATATTGATTCTGATGATCTGGAAGAAATTGATATGAAGTGGCAAATGGCTATGCTGACTTTAAGGGCAAGAAAGTTCTTGAAAAGAACTGGAAGGCAACTTAAGTATAATCCACAGGGAAACATGGGTTTTGACAAGTCAAAGATGGAGTGCTTCAACTGCAATAGGAAAGGACATTTTGCCAGAGAATGCAGAGCTCCCAAGAAGAATGTTGACACAATCAAGAAGGCTGCAGAAGAGTCAAAGCCAACTACTGCTTTGGTGTCTTGTGATGGTTTGGGAGATTATGACTGGAGTGACTTGGCACAAGAAGAACCAAACCATGGCCTGCTTGCAGTGACAACTACAGGGCATAACTTTGCTCTAATGGCTTATGCTTCTTCATCATCTGGCTCAGATTCTGAGGTATCACATGAATCTAATGAATCTTCTTGTTCTTTTAAATCATGTGCTGACACTATAGAAGAACTTAAGGTTAGGAATGAGAGTTTGCTAAAAGAAGTTGAGTTTCTGAGACTTGATAACATAGGTTATAAAGTAGGTATTGAAAATGTTGAAAGAAAACTTGACTATATGAAAGAATGTGAGATTGAGTATGTTGATAGGTTAAACATACAAGATGGAGAAATTGAAATTAAAAATGCTGAAATAGCAATGCTTAAAAGAAAGTTAGTTGAGGCTGAAAAAGCTAGAGATTTAGCTATTGAGGAAAAAGATAAGCACATCATTAGAGTTGATAAACAAAAGTATGCTACTTCTATTCTTAATGAACATGATAAAAACATAATTGAGTGTCAACTGATGAGAAAGTATAGTGGCATAGGATACAATGAGGTTCCACCTCCCATGAAAAGTGCACTTGCACCACCTGGGAAAGAACTGTCATTTGTAGATGTTGAAGGGCTTATAAAATCTGCAGGAGAATTTAGTAAGTCACTTAGTGTTATACCAGAGGTTGCAAAAATGAATTCTGATGCTCCAATCATTGAAGATTGGGTGTCAGATAGTGAAGATGAATTAGATGAGCCAACCACTAGGTCAACACAAAGTTCTAATGTGTCAAAGAGTGCTGATAGGCTAACACAGTGTGCTAAAAAGGAAGAGGTTCCTCAAGTTGTCAAGCCTAAAATTAATCAGGATAAGTTTCTAAAACCTGTGTTAGGTCATGCTTTGTCTAAAAAGGTTGTTGAGTACCAAGAGATACCTAGAGATCATATGAAAAGGTTCAATAACAAGCCTAGGGGAAACCAAAGAAACTTCAATGGCCTAGTCTCAAACAGATTAGGAAATGAGTTTTATCTTAAAAAGAAGGCATGTTATAATTGTGGTAGTTTTGAGCATCTTCAAGCAAATTGTGCTAACTATCAAAAACCAGTTTGGAACCAATATACAAGAGTGAATCATCAAAACTTTTCAAAAAGAGATCACTCACCTCCCAAAAGAAATATGGTTCCAAGGGCAGTGTTACTGAGATCTGGTGCTACTAGATCTATTGTGACTGCTCAACCAAAAAGGCCTTTTCAAAATAAAACAACTGGGTCTGCTGCTACTTCAAGAGTAAACTCTGCTGCTCAGGCAATTTACTCTACTGCTGTGCCTAAAAAGTTACCAAATACAGTTGTTGGAAATCATTTTTATGCTGTAAAGGCCTCAGCTTGTTGGAGTTGGAAACCAAAATCAAATGCTTTAACTCAAGTTTCCAACAACAACAGTGCATCAATGGATCTTACTAAATATAACTATGTTGATGCACAAGGCAGATCCAAGTCAGTAATGGCTTGGGTCAAAAAGAGAAACTAATTTCTCTACTTTATGTGCAGGGCAATCTACAAGACAAGCTAAAAGACCAAGGAATTGTGGATAGTGGATGCTCTGGACATATGACTGGTGACATATCCCAACTTGAAGATTTTGTGCCTATTGATGGTGGATGTGTTGCTTTTGGTAATGATCCTACAGGTGGAAAAATTGTTGGTATTGGTACTATAAAAACAGGAAATTTGAATTTTGAAAATGTGATGTTAGTTAAAGGACTTAAGTTTAATCTCTTTAGTGTTTCACAAATGTGTGACAAAAGGAATTTTGTTCTTTTTACTGACACTGAATGTCTTGTCCTTTCTTCTGACTTTAAGTTACCAGATGACAAGTATGTGGTACTCAAAGTTCCAAGAAATGACAACATATACAGTGATCATATAAAGAACATAGTTCCTAGAAGAGATGTAACTTGTCTTTTTGCTAAAGCCACCTTTGATGAATCCAAATTATGGCATAGGAGACTTGGACACTTAAATTTCAAAACCATGAATAAATTGGTAAAAAGTAATCTTGTAAGAGGATTACCTTCAAAGGTTTTTGAAAATGATGAAACCTGTGTTGCCTGTAAAAAGGGTAAACAACACAGAGTATCTTTTAAGTCCAAAGTTGTGAATACTATTGATGAGCCTTTGCATTTGCTTCATATGGATTTATTTGGACCTGTTTTTGTGAAAAGTCTGAATAAGAAGCAATTTTGTCTAGTTGTCACAGATGATTATAGTAGGTTTACTTGGGTATTCTTTCTAGCTACTAAAGATGAAACACCTGAAATTCTTAAGGAGTTCATAACTAGAATAGAAAACCTAATAAATCACAAGGTAAAGATAATAAGGTGTGACAATGGAACTGAGTTTAAGAATCATACAATGAATCAGTTCTGTGTGGGTAAGGGTATTTTAAGACAGTACAGTGTTGCTAGAACTCCTCAACAAAATGGTGTAGCTGAGAGGAGAAATAGAACATTGATTGAGGCTGCTAGGACTATGTTGTCAGATTCAAAATTACCTATACCTTTTTGGGCTGAAGCAGTGAACACTGCCTGCTTTGTGCAAAATAGGAGTAAGGTAGTTAAGCCTCATAATAAGACCCCTTATGAATTATTTCATGGTAAAAAGCCAATGATAGCATTCTTTAGACCATTTGGGTGTCCTATTACCATCTTAAATACCAAAGACCAATTAGGCAAGTTTGATGAAAAGGCTGATGAAGGTTACTTTGTTGGATACTCTGTCAATAGTAAAGCTTATAGAGTATACAATAAAAGAACTAGATTTGTGGAAGAAAACCTGCATATTGAGTTTGATGAGAATAAAACCAATAGTGCAGGAACTGGACCAGAATGGCTATTTGATATTGATATGCTAACCAAAACCATGAATTATGAGCCAGTGTTTGCAGGAATGGATACTAACTCTCTTGCAGGTAATCAATCAAATGACTCTGCTGCTAAGGAAGCTGATTCCCAAAAGGAGTTTGTGTTGATTGAAAAATTGAGCCTTGGACCAAATATTTCTCCTACACAGGAGGAAAGGAGTTCACAAGATGATGTTGTCCAAGATTCTCCTAAAGGAAGTGAGGGAGAACCAAAAGTTGATGAAGTGGTGGAAAAACCTAAGGAAACTACTTCTAGCAGCAGTCTTCATAACTCTACTGCTAATGAACACTCTGCTGCTGGACCTAGCAACACTACTGCTACACACAAGTTTCCAACTTTTGATTCACAGGGTATATCTCTTGCTGATTCACCATACCCTGATGATTCCACTACACCTGGTTTGACAGAGATCTATGCTGATACTGATGATGAGGCTCTTGATCCTCAAATCTTTGGAGCTGCAGCAGATGTTACTAATTTGGAATCTAGTATTCCAGTTAGTCCAACCAAAACTACAAGAGTTCACAAAGTTCACCCCAAAGAAAACATTTTGGGTGATCCATCATCAACTGTGCAAACTAGGAGGATGACTAAAGAGCAAAAAGATATCTTACACAAAGCTTTCTTTGTAAGATCTCTTCATCAAAGAAACAGTCATAAAGATCTGCAAAACTGTCTATTTGCTTGTTTCCTATCACAAGTTGAACCCAAAAATGCCTATAAAGCATTACAAGATTCAAGCTGGGTAGAAGCCATGCAAGAAGAGCTTCTTCAATTCAGATTACAAGAAGTTTGGACCTTGGTGGATTTGCCTAATGGAAAAAGGGCAATTGGTACTAAATGGGTTTTTAGGTGTAAAAGAGATGAAAGAGGAATTGTGATCAGAAACAAAGCAAGGTTGGTTGCTCAAGGATACACACAACAAGAAGGTATTGATTATGATGAAGTGTATGCACCAGTGGCAAGAATTGAGGCCATAAGACTGTTTTTGGCTTATGCTTCATACAAAGATTTTGTTGTATATCAAATGGATGTTAAAAGTGCTTTTCTGTATGGGGAAATCAAGGAAGAAGTTTATGTGACACAACCACCTGGTTTTGAAGATCCAGATTTTCCTGACAAAGTTTACAAGGTTGAGAAAGCACTATATGGATTGCATCAAGCTCCCAGAGCATGGTATGAAAAGTTATCAACTTATTTGCTGGATTGTGGATATGAAAAGGGTAAAATTGATAAAACCTTATTCATCAAGAAGAACAAAGGTGATATTTTGCTGGTTCAAGTATATGTAGATGATATCATTTTTGGTTCTACAAGCAAAGCTATGTGTGAGGAGTTTGAGAAGATCATGAAGAATAAATTTTCTATGAGTTCCATGGGTGAACTTACATTTTTCTTGGGCTTGCAAGTGAAACAACTGCATGATGGTATATTCATCAGCCAAGATAAGTATGTGGCTGACATTTTAAAGAAGTTTGGATTTGAAGATGCCAAGCCTGCAAAGACAACTCATGAGAAAGATAAGCCATTGATGAATGATGAGTATGGCAAAGAGGTGGATGTTCACTTGTACAGGTCAATGATTGGTTCATTGATGTACCTTACAGCTTCAAGACCAGATATTATGTTTGCTGTATGTGCTTGTGCAAGATATCAAGTCAATCCCAAAGAATCACATCTTAATGCTGTAAAGAGAATCTTTAGATACTTAAGGTATCAACCCAAATTGGGGCTTTGGTATCCTAAGGATTCACCATTTCATTTGGAAGCATACTCAGACAGTGATTATGCTGGGGCTAGCTTGGATAGGAAATCCACAACAGGAGGTTGTCAATTTCTGGGAAGCAGATTGGTGTCATGGCAATGTAAGAAACAAACTGTGGTGGCAAATTCTTCAACAGAAGCAGAGTATGTAGCTGCTTCAAGTTGCTGTGGTCAAGTACTTTGGATGCAAAACCAATTGCTGGACTATGGGTACAATTTTATGAACACCAAAATTTTCATTGACAATAACAGTACATTGTGCATCATCAAAAATACTGTTTTTCATTCTAAAACAAAACATATTGAGATAAGACATCATTTTATCAGAGATTGCTATGAAAAGAAACTAATTCAAGTTGTTAAAATTCATACTGATCTAAATGTTGCTGATCTACTTACCAAACACTTTGATGTGGGTAGATTTCAGTTTTTAGTTGCAAGTATTGGTATGAGAAATCTTTGAAAAACTTATCTCATTGTGTTTTTGTAAAGTATTGTAAAAGTATTTTGCACTGTTATTGGTCTAACAAGTTTGTTTCTACTGCTGATTACACTCTGCTGCTAATACTCTACTCTACTGCTAGAGTATGACTTAGCAGTATAGTGCTCTGTTTGTATTTGTGTTTTGGACTAATCTTTTGCAGGGACAGTTTAAGTGTTAATGATGTTCTTTTGAGCTAATGGACATTCAAAGATTGCACTGAAGTTAAAGAAGAACAGTGATAATTCATTAAAAGGATGATCATTACAAGCAAAAGAAGATTACAAAAGGCTTTCAAAACACAAAATAAAACATTCACATAACCCTAAACACCTATCACATGGGACGTTTCCCTTTAGCCTTGGAGTCTCTTTTCTCCTGTTCTTGAGCAACATGGGCAAGAGCATCTATCAAGGATTGAGAATCAGGCATGGTTCTGTTTCTTCCCATGGACTGAGTTGCCATATCCCACACTCTTGGACACACCAAGCCTATCACAACTCCATGTGATTCAGATGGTCCCTCTGCTTTTGAAGATTGAGTGTGAGAAGGAGGAACTGATGCTGATGGTTGTGGAGAAGGAGGAACTGGTGCTTCTGCTTGGGTCTTTGGAGGAGGAACTGGTGCCTCTGGTTGTGAAGGTTCTGCTTGTAACTTCTCCAAATGCTTTCTCAAGGCTTTCACCAAAGCCTTTGGGATTTCTTGTGCCAATGAGGAGTTCATGTGTGGTCCTTGTGGTGGATAAGTTGATTGTGATGCTTGTGGTGGATGTGATGGATTTGGTGCCTGGTAATCTCTATGATAAGGAAGGTACTTTGCATTGATGTCATGTTGGAATTTCCGGGCTTGTTCCTTAGTTCTGCTACCACGTCTGGGTGGTCGATATGGTGGAAAGGGTGGATTGTTTGACTCTGTGTCTGAAGAGTCTGATGATATATTGATTATATCTTCATTGTCAGACATTGTGATTGTTTTGGAAAAGATTGGAGATATTGATTAGGTTTTGTGGTGTTTTTGGAAGTGATTAGGGTTTGCTTGGAATATCAAGTGGATTTGATCCCCTTTTATTGAGGATCAATTAGAAGTTATGGAAATTAATGAGGAGTTGGTGATTGGTATTAAATTTTTAGTAACTGCCTTTTATTGAAGATATTTGATTCGATTTTTGACTTTTTGACCAAACAAAGTCAAACTACTGCTTGGGTTCATAAGCAGTAGTCAACTCTGCTGCTAGTTATAGGACTCTGCTGCTGGGTGTCTGCTGCTACAAGTTGAAGTTGAAGGACGGTTATGTAACTTCTCCTAAGCAGTTTATAACCTAATTGAATCACCTTTTCTCTACACAATAACCACGAATTGCAGTTTAAAAACCAACCCACTCTCCATTATCATCCAAATTCAAAATCCCCAAATCTCAAGAACCCTAAATCATGGACATCGATCGAACATGGGCCAAAAGTCATAACATTGTGGCAGAACTTGACACAGATGTTATACCCTCTGAATTCACAGATATGGCAAACTTTCTAAATGCTACATCTCTTAAGTATGCACTAACTGTGAATCCTACCATCTATGCTGCTCACATCAAACAATTTTGGCAAACTGCAAAAGTCAGAACTTTGAATGGGGAACTTTGTGTGAGGGCATATGTTGATGATCAAAAAGTAATCATTTCTGAAGCCTCTATTCGAACAACTTTGCTCTTTGATGATGAAGAAGGAACAAAGTGTCTTGAAAGAAATGAGCTTTTTGATGGTTTGGCTGAACTGGGTTATCAGAAGAAAAACAATAGTTTAAAATTTCAAAAAGGTCTTTTCTCTACTCCTTGGAAATTTTTAGCCCATACTTTATTGCATTGTTTGAGTCCTAAAACAACTGGGTGGAATGAGATTAATGCAACCATAGCATCTGCTATGATTTGCTTAAGCACAGGAGACCCATTTAATTTTTCAAACATGATTTTTGAGGGCATTGTTTTTAGTGTTAAAGAAAAAGGAAAATCTTTGCTTTATCCCAGGTTTATCCAATTGTTTATAAATGATCAAATTGAAACAACCAGATCCCATAGGGCTATTTATAAATCAACAATAATGGGATCTGTGTCTTTTAGTTTTTTGGGCAAGGTTAATAAAGAATTTTCTGGAGCAGTTACACCACTTACTCCTTATATGGTGGAACTTATTGAAAATGCTCAGGGTGAAGGATCAGGAACTCCCACTGATTCCCAACACACACCCACTTTTGAATCACCATCCCCACAACCTTTAAAGACCTACAAACGTAGGAAAGCCTCTAAGAACACTGAGTTACCCCAGACCAGTGTTAGGATGGATATTGTACCAGATGGGGCTGTCACAGGTGATGGAGGTGACATGTTGGTGAGGGCTAACACTACTGCTTCTAGCTTAGCAGCAGAGCAGGATAGTGTTAACATAAATAAGACCCAATCCAAGGCAACATCTAATGTGAATGACTCTACTGAGTCAAACACAGGTGATGGATTCCCTAGCCAAATGGAAAACATAGGGGGCTCAGGTGATCAAACTAGGTTTGATACTGGGTTTATGTCCCAAGATTCACCTCTCAGGGAAGGTCACACATCCCGAAGTGATGAGGACAGAATTGAACAAACTGAATTGATGGCACCCCCTCTTGTACAAAATGTCATTGTCAATGATTCACCTCTCGGACCAGGTAACACAGGTCGAAGTGATGAGGCTAGTATGGAACAACTTAAGGTTTTGATGGATAAATGTACCACTTTGGAAACCAAGTGTCAAAACTTGGAATCCAAAGTACAAACTCTTGAAGGTCTCACAGCTGCACAGGGCACTATGATCACTCAACTCAAGCAACAAATGGAGTTATTACAACAACAAATGTCTTCTGCTAACACTGCTGCTGGTTTGGGAGAGGATGCTTCCAAACAGGGGAGGAATGGCACAGGTTCAGGGGAGGAAATCAGGGGTACTCAAAATGTTGCTGGGGTTGAAACTCAAAATGTTGAACATGATGACTCTGCTGCTCTAATCTCTGCTGCTATAGAAGACTCTACTGCTATGGAAGACTCTGCTGCTATGGCTTTAGACTCTGCTGCTATGGATTTAGAGACAAATGTTGATGCAGGGGTTATTGTTGATGCTGGCTTAGCTTCAGGGGAGGCTAAGAGTGATGACCATGTGGAAAGTAGTGATAATGCTGATAGGTATGTGGTGGTGAATAAGGATAATCAAGAAGTTGTGATGGAAGAGATTGCTAAGACTGCTGCTCCAGAGTCTGCTGCTAAAGAGACTACTGCTAGTAACTCTGCTGCTGGATCAGGTGAGAACTCAGTTGCAAATGCATTGCTAATGCTTCAAGAAAAATCTCCAACTGAGCATACATCAGAATCACTTCAACTCAAATCCACACCATCTCAACCAACATCCCTTTCACAACCTATTCATGTGTCACTCCTACCTACAAAAGGAGTGATGATTAGAGAACCTCTACTAATAGTTCCAAAGGCAAAACCAGTTGCTTCAAGTACTGATAAAGGAAAAGGAAAGACGATTGAAGAAGCTGGTTCTGGTTCTAGTGATGATGAAGAAAAATACAAGAAATTGCCTCAGGAATTTTGGCCAAGAGAGAAGCTTGTGGAAGCTGATAGAGCTTTGGCTATATAGGTTGCCATGGATGATATTGTAATAGATGGGGATGATGTTAATGCTGAACAGGCTAGGATGTTAGCAGAACATGAAGTTCTTGTAGCTTTAAAATCTAGAAGAAGTGAAGAGGGTGAGCAAAAGTCAAAGAATGATGTATATGACTATGAGCCCACACCTGAAGAAGTTGACTACTTGATAAAGAAAAATCCAGAGGTCAACAAGAAAGCTTTAGAAGTTCATGCTGATGTTACTCTAACTATAGAGCAAAAGACTGCACAGTTGTATGATTTCATTAGAATGATTAATGATCAAGCTTTTGACTATGTGTCAAATGTAATCAAAGGCAAGCAAAAGAGGAAAAGAAGGCCTACAGAAGCTCAGATCATATCTCAAATGAAACAATATTTATGTGCTCAGTGTGGTTGGAAGATGAGCCAATTCAAAGGAATGGGGAATGATGCAGTTAGACTTCATTACTATTCTGGATATAAGAGGAATAAGATGTTTGTTGGAATGGGCTCAAAGGAAGAAGGTAGAGTGTTTGAAAGCATCCTCCTGGTGTTTGTTTAAGCTTATAAGAAACTTGCATATTTTCAGGGAAAATATCAAGTTTAGGGGAGGATTGTTGGGTTTTGAAGTAACTCTACTTCTGGATGCTACACTGCTGCTAACTAGTCAAGTCTACTGCTAAGTGCAAAATCTCTACTGCTAGACAAGACTACTGCTGAGACTCTACTGCTGGAAGTATATTGCTGAGACTCTGCTGCCTTGTGATAAGTTTATGTACGAATATTTGTATTTATATTATAGATATTATGTAATATTCTATTATGTTAGAAGATCATAGTCGTGGGTAGGAAGTTGTATGTAAGCCTGTAGGGTTCCTTGGTGTATAAAAGGAGATCCTAGGGTTAGACTAGAGTACGAATTATTCTAGCATTGTATTCACTTCAAGGTT
>LBNU01028228.1:122292-161843 GCA_014162995.1 Artemisia annua | reverse complement strand
TCACTCTTTAACTTTACTCCTGACGGCCTACTTTTCCCAACACCTGACGACGTCAGGTGTTAATTCCTCTGGCCCGTCATTTGAAAATTGATTTCCACTCTTTTGTCAAGGCTTTCTGACGGCGTCACCTTGTGACTTCTGACGCCGTCAGGTTATAAATCACCATCTTTTGAGACTTTGTCGTTTTCTTCACTTTTATGCTCCAAAAACGTCCGAATATGCATGTTTTCCAGAATTCCTCTCAAAAGTACCTAAAATGACAAAATGAACGATTTAAGGCAATATTTGATCACATTTATACGAATTAGGGCTTAAATGACCCCCTAAAAGCATAACACTTTTCGTCTCATCAATTTTGCTTGTTTGTTTTTTTCTTTTGAGTCAGACCCAGTTAGACATATAACATCTTACTCAGTAAGAGGTGGGGGACTTATCTTACTGCCTCTTACTCGATAAGAGAGATTGAAGACTCGTGTTAATATAATATATTTGGGTCATGGGTCAAATGGATTATGGGTCAAATGGGTCATGGGTCAAATGGGTCATGTTTTAAAAATGGGTCTAACGGGTCATGAGTCAAACGGTTTGGGTCGGGTCGACCCACTAAATTATAGTGTTTTCGTCCGTCTTTTTACGTTTTCGTCAGTTTTTTTACGTTTTCGTTCGGTCTTTCACGTTTTCGTCCGGTTTTTCACATTTTCGTCCAGTTTTTCACGTTTTCATCCGATTTTTCACGTTTTGGTCTGATTTTTTACGTTTTCGTCTGATTTTACACGTTTTCGTCCTTTTTTTTACGTTTTCGTCCATTTTTTCACGTTTTCTTCCGTTTTTTCACGTTTTCTTGAGATTTTTCACGTTTTCATCAGATTTTTTTTTCACGTTTTCGTCCGTTTTTTCACGTTTTTGTCAGATTTTTTACGTTTTTGCCAGTTTTTTTACGTTTTCGTCAGTTTTTTTACATTTTCGCCGGTTTTTTACGTTTTCGTCAGATTTTTCACGTTTTCGTCCAATTTTTACGTTTTCTACCATTTTTTACGTTTTCGTCTGTTTTTTCACGTTTTCGTCCAGTTTTTCACTTTTCGTTCGTTTTTTCATGTTTTCGTCAGATTTTTCATGTTTTCATCAGATTTTTAACATTTTCGCTTGTTTTTTCACGTTTTCGTCCGTTTTTTCACGTTTTCGTCAGATTTTTTACGTTTTCGTCAGATTTTTTACGTTTTCGCCAGTTTTTTACGTTTTCGTCAGGTTTTTTACGTTTTCGTCTGTCTTTTCACGCTTTTTTTTTTCCAGATTTTTTACATTTTCGTCAGGTTTTTCATGTTTTCGTCAGATTTTTTACATTTTCATCAGATTTTTCATGTTTTCGTCAGATTTTTTACGTTTTCGTCAGATTTTTCATGTTTTCGTCAAATTTTTTACGTTTTCATCAGATTTTTTACATTTTCGTCTGTTTTTTTACGTTTTCGTCTGTTTTTTTACGTTTTCGTCCGTATTTTTACGTTTTCGGCAGTTTTTTATGTTTTCGTCCGGTTTTCCACATTTTCGTCTGTTTTTTCATGATTTTTTTTCAGATTTTTTACATTTTCATCAGATTTTCTACATTTTCTTCTGTTTTTTCACGTTTTCGTCAGATTTTTTACATTTTAAGATGAAAACACAAAAACAATCTGACGAAAACGTAAAAAAATAGACGAAAACGTGAAAAATTAGGCGAAAACATAGAAAACAACTGATGAAAACGTTAAAAAAACATTCGCAAACGTGAAAAAATGGACGAAAACACGAAAAATCAGATGAAAACGTTAAAAATCGAACGAAAACATAAAAAAAACTTACAGATACGTGAAAAAATGTACGAAAACGTAAAGAAACATACGAAAACGTAAAAATTTTGACGAAAACATAAAAAATCGGACGAAAACGTGAAAAAACGGACGAAAACGTGAAAAAACAGACGAAAACGTAAAAAAACTGACGAAAACGTAAAAAAATCTGACGAAAACGTGAAAAAATGGACGAAAACGTAAAAAAACAAACGAAAACGTAAAAAATCAGACGAAAACGTAAAAAATCGGAAGAAAACGTGAAAAATCGAACGAAAACGTGAAAAAACGGACCAAAACGTGAAAACGTAAAAAAACTGTCGAAAACATAAAAAACAGACGAAAACGTAAAAAAACGGATGAAAACATAAAAAATCTAACGAAACATAAACACTCTGACGAAAACGTGAAAAAATGGACGAAAGCGTGCGAAAACGAATGGAAACGTAAAAAACGGACGAAAACATAAAAACGGACCAAAACTTATAAAAACTTAAAAAGTCTTTATTGTAAGTTACTTAAATAAATTGAAAAAAAGAGCACTTAAAATCATTCAGACAATTATAAAAAAAACAAACAATATTATTTCGTTCAGATTTAGACTTTCTAGCCACCTCTTATTGGTAAGATGGGTAGTCAGATTCAGACTTAAAACATGTTAATGAAACAATATTTTGTGGATATATCACTACTCCAAGTTAAGGGTGAGCATCGGTCCGAGACCGGACCGGACCGGACCGGACCGACAAGACCGAAGACCGAATTAAGGTAAAAACCCGGACCGAGACCGAGACCGAATGTGGTCGGTCCGGTCCGGTCCGGTTCGGTCCGGTTCGGTCTTCGGTCGGTCCGGTCCAAATAGGCAAGATTTGGCATGTTTTTTCGGTTTTTTGTCGGTCCGGACCGGACCGAACCGGACCGACCGGACCGAAGACCGAATTAGCCAAAAATCCTAGACCGAGGACCGGACCGAATATTGTCGGTCCGGTCCGGTTCGGTCCGGTCCGGTCGGTTTTGTCGGTCGGTCCGGTCCATCCGGTCCATTTGCTCACCCCTACTCCAAGTTAGAAAAACTAAAAGAAAAAACATAAAATAAGCAAAACATTTTCCGTATTCCCCTCTTCCAAAAAACACAAAAATCCACGTAACAAATCCACGTCAGCAAATCACACACACTCCCAAACCCATCATCACGTGATCTCTCCAGAACAATCCAGACCCTCCATCACCCACCTTTTATAAAAACCCTCCTCAGAACCCTCTAGAACCACCACACCCCATATAAAATCCCCCAAAACTGGTCCCTCATTAACTCACATCACACCTCAATTAATTCGTTACACAACCAATTAACAGTCTCAATTTCACATATTCGTATTCAATTAAGCTTAATAAAACACAATGGATGAGGATTTTGATATTCCAGCTGGGGATGAGTTCATGGATGACGACGAGATCGAAAGCGGAGCACCAGTGACGATGAAAGTAGGTGAAGAGAAGGAGATTGGGAGTGGAGGGTTGAAGAAGAAGTTGTTGAAGGAAGGTGATGGGTGGGATACACCTGAATCTGGTGATGAAGTTGAAGGTATTATAATTAATTATAACTAATTAGTTAATTAATTAGTTTTAATGATTTTGATATTGATTTATGTGTGTGTGTGTTTGTTGTTATTGGTAGTTCATTATACTGGGACGTTGTTGGATGGGACTCAATTTGATTCCAGTCGTGATAGGGGGACTCCGTTTAAGTTTACTCTTGGTCAAGGTGAGTTTCATTAAATATTTTTGATTCTGTTGTTTTATGAGTGTTAGTATGGTGTATTGTTGTTAATTAAGGTTAAGCGTCAGTATTTATTGTTCTTAATTAAGGTTAAGTTGTATGAAGATTGCGCCTTTTTTGTGTTAAAAGTAGGCAAGTATTGGCTAAGCTTTCGTTATCAGACTAGCTTTCACAATGTAGGCTTAGCAGATAACAGGAAGTAGCGTTTATATTTCTAACACATATTTTAGTAGCATTTGCTAAACGTAAACGATCTTTATGTTCAACCCCTCAAGGGTGGTTTAGTGGCAAAAAGACTTGGGACGGTCATAGTACATTGTTTGAGGTCAAAAGTTCAATTCCTGCTAGGTGCAAACAACCTGAAGTGGCCACGTCAGCCTTCTGAAATGGGATGGCTTTACGCCTTTACCTGGTTTGAGCCGGTGTGACTGGGTTTAAATCCCGTGGATTACTTGACCAAAAGGTTGGAAACGATAGTTACCTAAAAAACAAGCTTTATGTTTTGAACGCTAGTTGTTAGTTGCTCCAATAAGCAATCAATGTATATGTTAAACCTATATTGGATGGCCAAACTCCTTTATACATAACAAAAGTTGAGCTCAGAATTAATAAATTCTAACAGTCACAACAGCAGTGGTTGCTATTTCAAGACTACAAAGAGTTTCATATATTAGTAACTTGTTAAGTAAGGATTGGAAACTTGGAGTTGAACCCTTAATTGTTATAAGCTGCTTTCTGGGTTAAGCACGTCATTTTATTTGCTCTTCAAACCTTGATGTTATCATATACAAATTGCAGCCCAGACAACCAATCGGTCTATGAAAAGATGAGTGTATACCTCGTCTATGATTTTTCGACATTTGATGAATGATGATATTATATGACTTGATCTTTGTTATACTGACTGACCATGTTATATGATAAAATAAAGATACTAACTTTTTCCACATTTGTTTACTAAAATAGGTCAAGTGATCAAGGGATGGGATTTGGGTATCAAGACCATGAAGAAGCGAGAAAATGCTGTTTTCACCATTCCCGCTGATCTGGCTTATGGTGAAGCCGGTTCTCCTCCAACAATCCCTCCCAATGCTACTCTCAAGTTCGATGTTGAATTACTCTCATGGGTTAGTGTCAAAGACATTTGCAAAGACGGTGGTATCTTCAAGAAGATTGTAAAGGAAGGAGAGAAGTGGGAAAACCCAAAGGACCTTGATGAAGTTATAGGTACTTCTTTTGCACCTATTCTTCGCCTAAACGTTGCGTTTTTAATTTCTTGTTCACGTCTTGAATATCCTCGTTTGTTTTCTATTCGTAATGCAGTCAATTATGAGGTGCGTTTGGAGGACGGGACTCTTGTTGCAAAGTCAGAGGGAGTAGAGTTCAAAGTAGAAGATGGTACTTTACATGAGGACACCTTTTTATTGTCAATTAAATTTCTGTTTTGATTTTTTCTGACATATTTGTGTTTGATCAGGTCATTTCTGCCCTGCTTTGTCTAAGGCTGTAAAAACAATGAAGAAAGGCGAGAAGGTCGTCCTTACAGTCAAGCCCGAATGTAAGTGTATAGTTGCGATCATTGGCAAGAAACTTGACTAGTACGAAGGGTGATTTACTAAATACCAATACATTGTTTTTGGATTACAGATGGATTTGGGGAAAAGGGGAAACCCGCATCTGGTGACCAGGGTGCGGTCCCAGCAAATGCTACACTACAAATCACACTTGAACTCCTGTCATGGAAGGTAGTCTCAAATGTTACAGATGACAAGAAAGTTGTCAAGAAAATATTGACAGAAGGGGAGGGATATGAGCGCCCGAATGAAGGAGCTGTCGTTCAGGGTCAGTATCAACTAGTTTTTGTTGCTCCTTTATCTATAGTTTAACATTTGTTTATTTTTCAATCGCTAAAGTTATTTCTTGTGATGAACAGTGAATTTGATTGGTAGGCTACAAGATGGAACTGTATTCATTAAAAGAGGTCATGATGGTACCGATCCTTTGGATTTCAAGGCAGATGAAGGTAAATACACCATTTGGAGTCTTCTATTTGCATAGTTTTTACCCTATATTATGGCTTTTATATATATATATATATATGTATATATATATATATATATATATATATATATATATTTGTTAATAACACTTCGGTATTTACATAAACAGAGCAAGTGATTGATGGGTTGGATAGAGTTGTGATGACGATGAAGAAAGGGGAAGTAGCTCTTGTAACAATTGCACCAGAATATGCATTCGGTCCTAATGGATCCGAGCAAGAGCTAGCTGTTGTTCCGCCTAATGCCACTGTTACTTATGAAATCGAGCTTAATTCTTTCATTAAGGTCAGTTGTGATTGAAATCACCTGAGTAATCCAAATTATAATGTAATAGCTTGTCTGGTGCTAACCATTACTTATTTTCAGGATAAAGAATCTTGGGACATGACCACAACCCAAGAGAAGATCGAGGCTGCTGGCAAAAAGAAGGAAGAAGGAAATGCATTTTTCAAAGCTGGTAAATATAAGAAAGCAGTGAAACGGTATGAGAAGGTAAGATTCTGCTTGATTTCCCTTGAACTGTGGTCAACTAGTGCAAAGTTCATCAAGTATGACACTAATCTGTTATCCAATCTCAGGCTGCTAAGTTCATTGAGTATGATACTAATTTTGAAGAAGAGGAGAAGAAACAAGCAAAGGCATTGAAGATTACCTGCAACCTTAATAATGCAGCCTGCCAGTTGAAATTGAAGGAATTCAAACAGGCTGAAAAGCTTTGCACCAAGGTTAGTATGAGCAACATCCTTTGAAACATTTTGTTGGTATCCTGTATTAGAGATTTAGAGGTGGAAAAAGTGCGTGGGGTGGGGTCAAATCAGGTTTGGATTGGGTTTAACCGCTAATGCTATCTCCCTCGATTTTATTTGTGCATAACGACATGGATATCATTATTATTGAATCGAAACATTTTACCCTTCTGAGTCGAAACACAGTCCAAATCATCCCATGTATATAGTAGATGCGTTGATAGCCACCTGTAAAATGTTTGTTAGTTTTATAGCTACGCTCTTGTATTTCATGGTTTTTCTTGTACGTAAAAGTTCAAAATTTTTAAGTTTCACTTCTACTGACGAGCGGTGAACTGTAATCAACACAGGTACTGGAACTTGAGAGTACAAATGTGAAGGCTTTGTACCGCAGGGCTCAAGCTCACATGAATCTAGCTGATTTGGATCTTGCAGAGATAGATATCAAAAAAGCCCTTGAGATTGACCCCGATAACAAGTACGAACCTTTCTATATACATTTTATTTAATGTTGTAAAATATGTTAATAGTAAGTACGCAACTTTACTTATGTGCTCCTCTTCTTTGTTTTTTATGACGATTAGGGATGTGAAACTTACATACAAAGTACTCAAGGAGAAGATAAAAGAATACAATAAGAAAGATGCTAAATTCTATGGAAATATGTTTGCAAAGATGACGAAGTCATCCGCAAATGTGAGTTTTGCCTGCCCTTTACCTAGTTTTTTTGTTCCCAAATAGATTAAAATGTTGTTGGATTTTAATATTTGATTATTATGTGCAGAAAGCAGCTACAAACGAAGCAGAACCGATGAGCGTAGACAGCAAGGCCTAATAAGTGATTGTGATATAATGAATAAGAGTTCTTCTGGTATATTTATGGTCTGGTGCTCTTATCGAGTTGCGTCTGGTCGTTCCACGTCGAGTCTGGGACAGAGTAACCATTAGTGTGGCAACAGTATTTGTTTCTGTCTGTTTGATTTACTTTTTCTTTTCAGTTAGAATTGAAACTGTTAAAACTAATTGTAAACGATAATTAAGATGAGAGATACTGAAACGCTTTACATTTTTATATCTGGTGTTCTTTGTGATTTCTCGGTATGGTACAATATGATTATGAGGGTACACTTTGTGAGTGTAATCTTTATATAAACCATCTCACGTATAATAAGGTGCGTGTATTTTCCTGGACAAATGAAAACCGAAGCGGTTGGTTGCAAGTGTATAGTCAATGGCATTTTAGCTTTACCATGGAATTCGGAATTATTGTTTTTGCCCTTTTAGCAGTGTCATTTCCATTTTATAGATAATGTGTTGCTGTATCATCTGTTCCGGTTTGGTGCATACAGGAATTTCACATGATGGAGTGTTAACGAGATTATTCATTTAGTTTACCAGATTTGCACATACAAGACATCAAACTCACATTGTCTTGTGTAGTTGGTACTACCAACCACCAACATATCAATACCATCTTAGAAGCAATGTGTACTCTGTGTACTCGCTACCGTTGTTACCAACCGACGTATCACTACAATTACAGTATCACCGTTGCACTACACGGAATTTAGTATGAAATTAGCTATTCGCAGTGTGCACCTCAAAGTGATAACGTCAGACTTTATATCCTCTATCATCAAGGAACTTGTGGAATTGAATTGGTTCTAAAACATTAAACATTGTAAAAGTTGAATTCATGAAAACACCAAAACTCATGCCAAGCTTCTGTAATAAATTTGATACTCTTCCATTCTCAGTCACACACCATTTCCTTGGAGGATACAAGAACGGGAATCCATGGTGAGACATAAGCGTCAGATTTGGCATATTTATGTATGGCTTCGGCTGTATATATCTGTTATCGTGTCTTACTCGAGAGAATCTTCACATGAACAACCCGGTTTCTTGATAGGACCAAGAAATATTTCATCACAACTGTCCTTGTGAGAGCCGCAAAAACCGACAAAAAATACGCTTCTTTTTTTTGAGTCCGTAACTAACAGTCATCTTGGTATTATGACAATTACAATAAATGTTATAGGACGAAAAATCTTTCCACAGATGGCAAGAAGTTTAGTGGGTGTCAGTTTCTCAAATGAAAAAACCAAAACTCATCCCACATCGGCCAAAAATGAAAATGAAATGGTGTTTAAAATGAGGGTGGGCAAAGCAACCAGCACGACCTTACTTGAACAGGATCTGTTCTATAGGCTCGTACCTCTGTTTTCTTGATTCCTCAAGAGACAGAAACCCATGTCTGGTTGATGAGCCATGACCATGTAGCTAGAGCGTGATTAACCGAGCCTCATGGTCTCGGCCATGGCTCAGTAGAGGATCGTTGTCGTTGCTGTTCCATTTGGATGGTTCTTGCGCGGCACATAGTTGTGCTGACAGACAAATATAAATTGTTTCTTTTTTTACTTTTTTTAGTATTCAAGGTTAAATCTCCCATTTGCTCGAATGCAACATAGATTTTGATGGTAAGTTCTTTTTTTCCTATCTGATGAGGTTATTCTCATACTATTAACTCAGCACTTTAACAAGGTAATGACACAACTATTCAATCTATTGTTTTCATGTGGCTACATTTACCTCATTTGCAGGCATTTTAAAATGGCCGCTGTTGACCGGAGATAAATCAACTGAGATTGCAAAGCTGCGCGAACACGGCACATTAAAAGCATTAGAGAGTAAATATTTATGGTTAAACTGTCAAACTTCAACGATGTCAAAGGACTGCTCTTACCATCCACCAAAAGTTTAAATCTTCATGNGATAATGTTTGCTTACCCTCTGTTTCGTTTGGTGCATACAGGAATTTCACATGATGGAGCCAACCGTTTAACGAGAATTTTCATTTCCGTTTACCAGATTTGACATACAGAATCAAACTCACATGTGTCTTGTATAGTTTGGCTACTCCAACCACAACGTATCACAATACCATCTTTAGAAGCAAATGTCGTACTCTGTTATCGTACGTTGTTACCAACCGATTTGTTATCACTACAATTACAGAATGCACCGTTGCAACTACACGGATTTAGTAATGAATTAGCTATTCGCAGTGTGCACCTCAAAAGTGCTAGTCAGACTTTCATGATCTCTATCATAGAGGGAACCTTGTGGAATTGAAATTGGTTCTAAAAATTGTAACATTGTAAAAGTTGGAATTCCATTGAAAACACCAAAACTCATCAGTTCTGTATAAATTTGATACTCTTCCATTTCAGTCCACAACCATTATCCTTGGAGGACACAAGAACGGGAATCATGGGGTGAAGACATAAGGTCAGATTTGGAACTATTTATGTATGGCTTCGGCTGTATATATCTGTTATCGTGGTCTACTCGAGGATCTTCACAAATGAACAACCAACCCCCCCCGGTTTCTTGATAGGACCAACAAATATATTCATCACCTGTCTTAGTGGAGCCGAAAAAACCGAAAAAATACGCTTCTATTTTTTTAGTGTAAATAACGTATCTTGGTATTTGACAAATTCAGATAAATGTTAATAGGTACGAAAAATCTTTCCCAGATGGCAGGAAGTTTCAGTGCCGGTGGTGTTTCTCACATGAAAACATAACTATCCCACATCGTCAAAACGAAAACCGAAATGGGGTTTACAAAGGAAGGGTGGCAAAGCACCAGCACGACCTTACTTGAACAGGATCTGTTCTATAGGCTCGTACCTCTGTATTCTTGATTCCTCAAGAGACAGAAACCCATGTCTGGTTGATGAGCCATGGCCATGTAGCTAGAGCGTGATTAACCGAGCCTCATGGTCTCGGCCATGGCTCAGTAGAGGATCGTTGCTGGTTCCATTTGATGGTTCTTGGCATGGCTACATGGTTGTCTGACAGACAAATATAAACTTTTTCTTTTTTACTTGAATAGGTTTTTTTTAGTATTCAAGGTTAAATCTCCCATTTGCTCGAATGCAATTAAAAGCATTAGAGAGTAAATATTTATGGTTAAACTGTCAAACTTCAATGATGTCAAAGGACTGCTCTTACCATCCACCAAAAGTTTAAATCTTCATGGGCGTCATGGTCTGTTTCTTTTTATAAGTGTCAGTCTTGTTGGCGGTTATACTGTCCGTGGTCTATCCGTTCGTGAAGGTGGCATCACAGAAGTAAGTTGGGTATAATGAGTTGCATATATGAAGAATTGGTGAACTACATGCTCAAGACAGTGATGAGGAACCCACGGTTTAACGTTTTTATGGAGTTATTGTAAACACATCTTAAACATGGGTTTGTAAATTTATATTCATGTGCTAATGCAACAAAGATAATTAAATTATCAATTGCTTTTTAATCCAATCAGCCAAATTTTGAGCAACCTTAGATTTGTCAGAAACCTTCAACTAAAATCCAAAACTAACCAATACCCATCAACATGAATCAAAGCCACATGAAGAAACGCCAAGCAAAAAAGAAAAAAAATAATAAAAAATAGTGGTAGTTGTGTAATGTATTTAAAATGTTCTTTGTCCCACATTGCTCTTAGAAATGGATGAACTTGAGTATTTAAGGTACAAACCTTGGCTTTGCCTTGAGTACCTGCTCTGGTATGTATGAACAAAACCATAAATTGCTGCTGCATAGTACCAAAACAGAAGCTTTTTTGACACTAAATTTGTTTTTTTCTCGAGTGCGTCACCGATCCATCATCTTAGTATAATGCTTCCCCCACACCACCAAACAGACATCGTCACATCACCCCTGAAAACGAAAGGAATTGTATCATTTACACAATTACACTACAGGTTGATACGAATGTTCAGTTAAAAACTCTATACCAAACGATTGAGAATGAAATGAGCAATTCACAATATGCACCTCAAAAGTGAAAGGAACTTGCGGAATTGAATTGTTCAATAACGTTATTCGTTGGATTGATCAAAACGCAAAACATATGCCAAGCTTTTGTAATAGACTTTACACTCTTCCTTTTTCACACTATTTCTCGGAGGATAAATGAACAGAAATCCGTGGTGAGACAGGTTAGAGTGTCAGATTTGTCATATTCATGTATGGCTTTTGCGAATATATATCTGTAAGCATGTCTAAGAAGGAAAACTTTCCACGAATCTATAAAAAAGCCGGTTTCTTGATAGAAGGACCAAAATACATTTCATCAAAACTGTCCTTCTGAGAGCCAAAAAAACCGACACAAAATACGTTTCTTTTTTCCGAGTCAGTAACGGACTCATATCCTGGTATAATGACAATCACAATAAACGATATAGGACGAAAAGTCTTTCCACAGATGGCAAGAAGTGACAAGAAGTTTAGTGGGTGTAAGTTTCTCAAATGAAAAAACCAAGACTCATCCCACATCGGCCAAAAATGAAAACGAAATGGTGTTTAAAACGATGGCGGGCAAAGGGACCAGCACGACCTTACTTGAACAGGATCTGTTCTATAGGCTCGTACCTCTGTATTCTTGATTCCTCAAGAGACAGAAACCCATGTCTGGTTGATGAGCCATGACCATGTAGCTAGAGCGTGATTAACCGAGTCTTATGGTCTCGGCCATGGCTCAGTAGAGGATCGTTGCCAGCCCATCTAATGGGTCTTGGCATGGCTACATGGTTGTCTGACAGACAATTATCTTTTTTTTTCCCAACCCAAATTATGTTTCTTCTGGCCTTTTTTACATCGACTGATGCTGACTGCATTCAGTCAAATTCTACTTAATAGAAAAGATTATTCAGTAAACATAGCGAAAGATAATAGAATGATTTTTCACTTGCAGCACACCATTTACAATGGTCTTTCTTTCTTAATAGTTAATACTGATTCTTAGTATATGTTTGACAAGCTGCATTTGCTAAAGATAAAGTTTTATCCTTTTACTTAAATGAAACCATCTTGTTCAATCTTTTATCGCCTTCTAACCACTTATGACAAAGTCGAGTGTAAACCAACTACCATAAGAGAAGCTGTTATTTTAAACAAGTCAACAGTAGACTAGAGATGTACTCCAGTAACAATATATGGTAGGATTTGTGCCCTTACGAGTTAAGCAACTATTGTAATCAACAGGTAAATGCCGATAACTTAGCATGATAGCACCCTACCTACTAAATAAGCAGAACATAATGGATACTGAAAGACAAATCCTGTATAAGAATCTAGTTGATACCAATTGTCGCTGCAAGCCAAAAGTAGAAAGCAAGGAGATAACAGATATATATAGTTCAATTTATAGACATAGAGACTAAGATCACTGGTGTAGTGGTAATTCTTATTTGATCATCTTCCTACACAGGGGAAATGCATTTTTTCAAGGATGTAGGGACGGAACCAGAACCAAATATGACCGGGTGTAAAAAAATTTTGGAACCATAATATAGAAACACATTTCGATGGACGTGCATTATAGATGCATTTAGGAAAACTGATATTTTTTTAAAAAAAATTAACACTACATCGAAAAAATCCATAGGGGTCCCGGGCACCCGCGGGAACCCTCCTGTTTCCGTCCCTTGATGTAATAAACCATGAATATGAAAAGAGCAGCTGCCATTGAGACTCCACTGATAAGAAAAAGACCACGCAATCCATTAAAGTTTAGAACTTTCTGCGAAGGCACAGAATCCTTTGATCCTGGGTTAAGCCACTTATTCTCTAACATTTTTAAAGTACCGTCTTCTCGTAGCTTTGACAATCTGTGCCGAGATCAAATGGACCAAGGGTGAACCGGGCGGGAATGGCTGCATGTTATAGCTAATGTTACAATGATGAACATCAAGGAGATTATAAATAAGGTCAAACATCAGTCAGATAGAAGACTTACGAAGCCAAAACCACCAGTGAAACCTTCATAGGGGGTCAGGGTGTAGTCAGTTGGATGCTTAGCAAGGAATTCCTTGATGTAGGGAATTTCTGCAACAAGTGCATCAATGCCACCTTTCTTACTCCCACGTGCCAAATCCTTAGCATAATATTCCACTACAGCATATAGCCTCATCATGTTTTCCTTATTGAAGTTCCTAACAAAGACTCCCTCTAAAGAGGGATCATAACTGTATCCAATTAAGCCTCTCTTTGATGCTAACTGAATTTGCTCAACAGTTAATAGCGAACTTAATGTTGCAGTGTAGCTTGAAACAAGCACAAGCACTACGAACAGCCACACTGTGACCACAAATCTTGACAAATTACTTTGCAGCTTCTGTCCTGTAATAACTGGATTATAGTATGTTTGACTCATAAAAAAAGGTGAAATTTGGTAATCCGGAGAGCTTACTATGAACATAAACAATGGTTGAAAAGGCAAACCAGATGGTTGTTACGATTTGTTCGACTGGTGAACCTTGAAATTCTTCATTCGATCGATGTTCAAGAATCCAAATGACAAATCCCAGTAAAATAAAGAAGCAACCAGATACAACCCATAGATCTGTACTAAGTGGCTTCATAAAGATCCACATGCCTGTATCAGCATTTCTTGATAGTATTCCAAGGCCAAGGTCGGTAAATGGCAGTGTGAAGTCAACATATTTAGATCTGTTAGATGTGATTGTTATATCTCCAACACCAGCATCAAATACCTGACACGGCAACTTATAATGTGTTAGAATATACGCGTATTAATTTAGCAAAAAGTATTATACATGATTCTAGATCGGTAAACATGCATACCCCAGCATGGACTTGAGCTATAAGATGGTCGTAATATCCTGTTCCAGCAGATACATTCTTATGATTAGCTGGAATGAATTCCAACTCTATATGCTGATCTAATGCATAGAAAGAGGCTAGGAGCATATCTACACAATACCCTGATACAACTGGTTTTTTAGTTTGGGCATCTATTTGCACTTGAAATAGTCCCCCAAATGATCTCTCATTAACTGGAATGCCAATTCTGAGTTTGGATCTCACTTGTAGCATCCTATGTGTTGGTTTAGTCTGGATACCTCCTGGCCACACGATGGCTTCCAGGCCATCATCGGAAAATGAAATCACCTTGCCAAAATTTTTGGTGAAAGCAGCATCCTTTGTCCAAAACCCAACCCTTTGTTCTCCTTTACCTATCACATTTATTATTTCTAGGACTTGTGCACTAACCCTTCCGTTCATAAACTGGATAGCACCGCCTAAACCATCAAATGAGATTCTTAACATCTGATTTAAAAGTTCTGCATTGCATCGAGCCGAGCCAATCTTTTTCAAATCTTGTGTCCTCTCAACAGCCATTGCTAATGCTGAAACTGCATCATATACCCCAATAGCACAAACGTTTATGTCCTTGAGCTCATAGTCCTTTCTCCATTTGGAAATGAATTTTTTAAGATCCCTCGATTGTGGGATATATGATTTTAAGCCCACTACCCCATGCATAGACTCAATAACTTGATCATCCATGAAATTGAATAAGTTCATAGTCTTACTCGTGATAATCCATTTGTATCCAGAATCGATCATTCCTAGATATTTTGCATTTATCAAAACATGGGATGCAAGAGAATGACAAGCATGCATGATAAATACTTTTGTTTGCATAGTTGAAAGCTTGTGAAGCTCTTTGTTGACTAGTTCACTGCTAGCATAAGGTGAAATGAGGCTCATATATGTTATAACGTTTTTCTCTTGGAAGGTTTTGGCCATAAATGCAGCCATATCTCGCGTGTTATCAGTGTCTTCACTGATAATTATGACATTCTTCCATTTAAACGAGTCTGCCATTGCAGCAATGGCTTTAAATTGAGTGGTTTCATCTTGTGTAATTTGAAGGAAATATGGATGTTTGTTGGAAGAAGGAGTTGGTGAAAGGGAAAGAATAGGTACTTCAGCTTCATCTCCGAATACCGCAAGGAGCTTTGCTTCAGTTGTTGACTCTGAACCAATAATTGCTTGCACTTTTGGCTTCTTCAAAAGATCAAGCGCTGAAAGTTGGGGATAAAAGTGTTGTAAAAAAATGTCAAGTGTTTTAATCAAATGGTTGGAAAATGTTAAGGATAAAGTCATACTAAAATATTGCCAAAAGTAGTGAAGTTGTTGAACCATAAGGTTTATTTTGATTTACCTGGTTTTCCGACTCCACATTGCAAACCGACTAATCCCAGGGTGACTACCCTTTTGGAGTCAGCGTAGATGAATCTCCGTGGCGACAAGATTGTTGAACCACAAGTTGGCTCGGAGATAAATGATTATTTTTATTTATTAAATTATGAAGAAATTAAAATCAAATCTACATAAAAATCGCCATTTACTCTACAGAATTTGTAATAGCTAATATGTTCTAATGGCAAAATGGGGAGGTCGGGCAGATTGGGCCAACGGGTGACAGGTAAATTTAAAATTCGGGTCAAACAGGCACGGGTCAAACAGGCCGTCTTTTAGAAGAATAAAAAGTCAACAAATGAATAAAATTTTCTACAAGCAAAACATTTACAAACTTAAAATTTTTAACCAATACATTTGCAACTTTAACCAAAAACAGCTAATAATACAACAGTTCACCAGCGGGGGGTTGCTTACCAGCAGATAGAGCATGCAATGGTTCTCCATGAGTATCCCTGTTGTGAATAACTATCCTTGTTGTGTAGTTACTGTTTAGCGTGTAAAAGTCAGATACTGCCATGGTAATGCAGCTATGAACAGTCTTTCCAAGCCATGATCCCATATCTAGAATCACTCCAACCGGGATCTCGTTATAGGCTGGAACTTCTTGTGCATTTGAACGTATCTGGAAGCAAAGTGTCATTAATAGGGGTGTTCACGGGGCGGTTCGGCTCGGTTCGGTTAGAGATTTTAACTATCCATCGCGGGGCGGGTAGTTAATTTTACTATCCGTAACCGAACCATACTAGGCGGGTAACCGGACATGCGGGTACCCAAAATGAGCGGTTACTCGCGGTTCGGATCACGGTTAACCATTTAAAAAATTGGTCAAATCCAATCGGAGAAACAATTAACATAAGTATCAAAAGCACCACATTTGCATAACAGAATCACAATATCACATAATATGTTATTGTATTCAATCAACCCATTAAAAGTTGAAACTTATTCAATAAAAAGATTATGTTAAAAATTCTGCACAACAGAACACATCAGCAAAACACAATTTTCATCAGTCTTTGGTTCAAACAAAAAACAAAGCAAAAAAAAAAAAAAAAACATAAAATGCAATCTTGAATCCCCTTCTTGTATAGGGTCGGCTAGGGTTTGAAATCGACTTGTGTAGAAAATTGAAAATCATAGGCATGATTATATACTTGAAGATGAGCAGAATTTTAGGGATTGTCTTTAAAATGACATCAATTGCTTTACTAATTTACCAAAAATACTAGAGATTAAATGAATGACAGCAATTGTTGTCCCAATTTACCAAAAATATGTGAGATTAAATGAATGCAATATAATCTCTAAAAATAAAGAGTTGAATATGTTACATGCTCGGGTCGGGTCGGTTACCCGCGGTTAGTGAAAAACATAAACCGAAACCGCCCCATGGTAACTCGGGTTTTTCGGTTTCGGGTTTTTTCGGTTTCGGTTTCTTCGGTTATCGGTTTTTTCTGGTTTCGGATCAAGCGGTTCGGCTCGGTTTGTCGGTTTCTCGGTTTTTTTGAACACCCCTAGTCATTAACACTAAGAACAAAAGATTCCTTCTCTTCCTGCTACTGATATCCATTATGAATAGTAAAAGAAGAAAAACTCTTATTGCTGCTACCTGCAGGAACGTATATATATCCTTATGGTATAAGTTACACCCCTAAAGCCATCCTTATGCTTACTTAATCGAAGCGTTTACACCTCCTACACCTACACGTCAACTCCAACCTGCCTTCCTTACATCACCAATGATTTCTCCAACCAAGCAGCCTCACACAAGAGAAATCACCCACATGCAGCAGCTAGCTTATCTGCTTCTGTCAATACACGTTTTCACACGTGTCAACCCTTTTTTTTTGTTTGTTTGTTTGTTACTTCTCTATCAAATATATTTTGGTTGATACTGTTGTTAGATTTTCACTCAATGTACACATGTATATGTGATGCTTTTATGCCATAAACCTTACTTTAGTGGTGACACACCCATAGTGTTTGTATTATTGGGATACTTTACATCCCAATTGATAACTCGTCCACTATGTCATGTTTCATAACACGTACTTTTTTATGTCATGAAGATGACAACGCAGTCATGACACACTATGTAGGGTGCAAACCTACCCTCACATAGGAAAAAGAAAAAGATAAAGTGATAACATATAAGCTTGATGAGTTACCCATCAATTATCAGCTGGTCTTGGAGTGCAAATCCATGTGAGCTTATATATTGGCAATGTGTCCAGTTGCGATCCTAACAGTAGTTGCGATCAAATCATGGCTTAACTAACCCAAATGGTAACATATTGCACATCCACACCTTTGTTTTGTTCTTTCTTATTGTCACAGACTCGACTTTAGTAATAACGACCATAAAATGTGAACTGTGAAGTTACTTTACCTGAAATGACCCATTTGATCAAATACTACAAAATCAAACCCACACGGTCTATTATTAAAATGATTGAACTGATTACATAGAAGAGGACAATCTGCCAGGACCGATTTGCACCCTGTGCATTTATATTGGACTTGTTTGATCAATTCATATTTTGCACACATGTTGAGTATAAATCTAAATGAACTCATATACTTACCAACTACCAATCCCTTACTAGTGTAACTCCATCGTGATGCAGCTATGAATACTCAGCCATTGTGAGACAGGCTATTCGTTAAAAATAAATAAATAAAAGGGGGCTTCTGTGTCTTTTGCTGACTTATGTGGTTCTTATCATTTACTATGTTTCATTTCCTTCGTAAATTGTTACCTTAACACTATATAGGTAGTTTCTTGACACAATATTCTCCGATTTATTATGCTTTGTATGTCTGGTTGATGAGCCATGACCATGTAGCTAGAGCGTGATTAACCGAGTCTTATGGTCTCGGCCATGGCTCAGTAGAGGATCGTTGCCAGCCCATCTAATGGGTCTTGGCATGGCTACATGGTTGTCTGACAGACAATTATCTTTTTTTTTCCCAACCCAAATTATGTTTCTTCTGGCCTTTTTTACATCGACTGATGCTGACTGCATTCAGTCAAATTCTACTTAATAGAAAAGATTATTCAGTAAACATAGCGAAAGATAATAGAATGATTTTTCACTTGCAGCACACCATTTACAATGGTCTTTCTTTCTTAATAGTTAATACTGATTCTTAGTATATGTTTGACAAGCTGCATTTGCTAAAGATAAAGTTTTATCCTTTTACTTAAATGAAACCATCTTGTTCAATCTCCCTTTTATCGCCTTCTAACCACTTATGACAAAGTCGAGTGTAAACCAAATCCCATAAGAGAAGCTGTTATTTTAAACATGTCAACAGTAGACTAGAGATGTACTCCAGTAACAATATATGGTAGGATTTGTGCCCTTACGAGTTAAGCAACTATTGTAATCAACAGGTAAATGCCGATAACTTAGCATGATAGCACCCTACCTACTAAATAAGCAGAACATAATGGATACTGAAAGACAAATCCTGTATAAGAATCTAGTTGATACCAATTGTCGCTGCAAGCCAAAAGTAGAAAGCAAGGAGATAACAGATATATATAGTTCAATTTATAGACATAGAGACTAAGATCACTGGTGTAGTGGTAATTCTTATTTGATCATCTTCCTACACAGGGGAAATGCATTTTTTCAAGGATGTAGGGACGGAACCAGAACCAAATATGACCGGGTGAAAAAAAATTTTGGAACCGTAATATAGAAACACATTTCGATGGACGTGCATTATAGATGCATTTAGGAAAACTGATATTTTTTTTTTTAAAATTATATTGAAGTGTTTAAGGTGTGAATTACTTGTGTTCGTGTTCTTCTTAAGTTAATCATTATATTCCGCATAGTGATTAAGGTTACATACAAGTCAGCTTCTATACATTATTGTCTTGGTTTATCTAAGATAATAATTCTAGATCAATTGCTCAACTGGGATCAACACTTAGTCAAGAACATTAAAGAAGGAAAGGATAAGCAAAGAACCGGAGATAAAAAAGAACCACCTAAAGACAAGGCAGATACAATTTACATGATACAATCACGGCAGCGCAAAGTCAAGCAAAAGGTCAGCCAGAGGTTCTCTCCTAACGATGAAATTTCTTTCCCAAAGTTGACTGCGGACAACGCAGTGGCAGAGCCGCTCACCATTAAAATATATGCGGGGGGTCACAATATCCACCGCATGTATGTTGATGGAGGAGCATCCGCGGAAATAATGTACGAACATTGTTTCAAAAGACTACGACCGGAGATACAAAACCAATTGATCCCCGCCACATCATCGTTAACAGGCTTCACGGGAGAAAAAATATGGCCAATAGGAACACTACGGCTGCTAGTCACGGTCGGCAACAAGGAGCACTCCACAAAGGCATGGATGAACTTTATGGTGATTAGATCTCCCTCACCATACAATGGCATCATCGGAAGATCAGAAATATCAGCCCTCCGCGCAGTACCATCCACGGCACATGGAATGCTAAAATTCCCAGTAGAAGGCGACATTGTCACCCTCTACAACAACGCTGTGCCTCCCGAGGAATGTAATACAGTTACATGTGAGACAACGCACACTCCAGAACATGGCGCAGCCAAGATACCAAACTTCAAAGTAGCAATACACCCTGATTACCCTGAACAACAGGTGTCAATTGGAGGTTCGTTGTCGGATAAAGGGAAAGCTGCTGTGTGCGCACTCCTGCAGAAAAATCTGGATGTCTTCGCATGGGAGCCGAAACACATGACTGGCGTACCCCGGTCAATCTCAAAACACAAGCTACAAATCCGACAAGGATACCCACCAATAAGGCAGAAAAAGCGCGGCCAAGCTCCAGAGCGCGCGAAAGCCATCTTGGAAGAAGTACACAAGCTTGTGGATGCAGGCATTATGCGAGAAGTCTACTACCATGACTGGCTATCTAATCCATTCATGGTTAAAAAGAGCGATGGCAGTTGGCGAATGTGCGTAGACTTTACAGACCTCAACAAAGCATGTCCTCAGGATTGCTACCCACTGCCGGAAATAGATTGGAAAGTGGAATCCTTATGTGGATATCCCTTACAAAGGGTACCACCAAATCCAAATGGCTAAGGAGGATGAGGAAAAGACAGCTTTCCATACAAGCCAAGGCGTCTATTGTTACACAAAGATCCCTTTTGGACTAAAGAATGCAGGTGCCACCTACCAACGCTTGGTGGATAATGCATTTGAGAAGCAAGTGGGTCGCAACCTGGAAGTCTACGTTGATGACCTAGTCATTAAAAGCCATACTGAGGAAGAAGTAGTGCGAGATATTGAAGAAACATTCAAAACACTACAAAAAATCAACATGAAGTTGAACCCTAAGAAGTGTACTTTTGGCGCTACAGAAGGCATGTTCTTAGGGTACTTGATAGAACCGGATGACATTAAACCATGCCCAGAGAAAACGGAAGCAGTCATCCAACTCCCTTCACCACGTACGTTAAAGGAAGTCCAATCCCTGAATGGAAAGCTAGCCGGTCTAAACAGATTCCTATCCAAGTTAGCGGACAAATCCCTACCACTCTTTAAAACACTAAAGAAGTGCACAAAAAAAGGGAGACTTTCGCTGGACTACCGAAGCGGAGGAAGCGTTTCAGCAGCTCAAGCAAACAATAGCAGCGCTTCCCAAATTAGTCGCACCCCGACCAGGGGAGGAGTTAATAATGTACCTATCCGCGACTCATGGGGCAGTAAGCGCAGTACTATTGACGGATAGGAACTCAGTACAAACACCTGTGTACTTCGTAAGCAAGGCGCTTAAGAAAACGGAGATCAACTACAGCCCGATGGAAAAGCTAGTACTGGCGCTAGTATTTGCAGCCAAGAGGCTGCGCAGATACTTTCAGGCGCACCCCATAGTGGTGATCACATACCAACCCATCAAGCAAGTGATCTCCAAACCCGATGCATCGGGACGATTGCAGAAGTGGAGTGTACTGTTAGGCGAACATAATATCTCCTATAGACCACGCACCGCAGTCAAAGGACAGATACTCGCAGACTTCATCATTGAAAAGCCAGACGCCGACGACATAAATCAACCACCCAAGGTGGAATTGCAAGAACCATGGATCCTGATTACGGACGGATCTTCATGCGTAGATGGTTCAGGCGCAGGCCTTATTCTCACCAATCTAGAAGGAATGGAATTCACATATTCCTTGCGCTTTGAATCCACTGCCACGAACAACGAGGCAGAATATGAAGCCCTAATCGCAGGACTACGCATTGCAACACGAATGGGTGTACGCAACCTAGAAGCAAACGTAGATTCAAGACTGGTGGAAAATCAAATGTCAGGCGAATACGAGGCTAAAGAAGATAACATGATCCAATACCTCGAAAAAACAAAATCCTTAATCCAAGGATTTGATAGGTCTACTATAAAACAAGTTCCCAGGGGGGAAAACAAGAAAGCAGACGCGCTAATCAAAATTGCGTCTACAAGTTTTGCCCACTTATCAAAACAGGTATTGGTGGAAATCTTAAAAGACAAGTCGATCTCCGAGATGGAAGTATCTACGGTGATAGAAGAGGAAGGCCCTACGTGGATGACACCAATAGTGGATTTCATCAGCAAGGGCATACTTCCCCAAGAACAGAAGGAAGCTCGACGAATACGGCGCGTAACGCAACGATTCGAGCTTAGGGATGGCGTCTTATACAGGCACTCATTCTTACAACCATGGCTTAGGTGCGTGGGACCCCTTCAGGCAGACTATGTACTCCGAGAGATCCACGCTGGTTCATGCAGTATGCACTCAGNGATCACAGACCAACCCATCAAGTAAGTGATCTCCAAACCCGATGCATCGGGAAGATTGCAGAAGTGGAGTGTACTGTTAGGCGAACATAATATCTCCTATAGACCACGCACCGCAGTCAAAGGACAGATACTCGCAGACTTCATCATTGAAAAGCCAGACGCCGACGACATAAATCAACCACCCAAGGTGGAATTGCAAGAACCATGGATCCTGTTTACGGACGGATCTTCATGCGTAGATGGTTCAGGCGTAGGCCTTATTCTCACCAATCCAGAAGGAATGGAATTCACATATGCCTTGCGCTTTGAATTCACTGCCACGAACAACGAGGCAGAATATGAAGCCCTAATCGCAGGACTACGCATTGCAACACGAATGGGTGTACGCAACCTAGAAGTAAACGTAGATTCAAGACTGGTGGCAAATCAAGTGTCAGGCGAATACGTGGCTAAAGAAGATAACATGATCCAATACCTCGAAAAAACAAAATCCTTAATCCAAGGATTTGACAGGTTTACTATAAAACAAGTTCCCAGAGGGGAAAACAAGAAAGCAGACGCGCTAAGAAAAATTGCGTCTACAAGTTTTGCCCACTTATCAAAACAGGTATTGGTGGAAATCTTAAAAGACAAGTCGATCTCCGAGATGGAAGTATCTACGGTGATTGACGAAGAAGGCCCTACGTAGATGACACCAATAGTGGATTTCATCAGCAAGGGCATACTTCCCCAAGAACAGAAGGAAGCTCGACGAATACGGCGCGCAGCGCAACGATTCGAGCTTAGGAATGGCGTCTTATACAGGCGCTCATTCTTACAACCATGGCTTAGGTGCGTGGGACCCCTTCAGGCAGACTATGTACTCCGAGAGATCCACGCTGGTTCATGCAGTATGCACTCAGGACCACGGTCTGTTGTAGCACGAGCCCTAAGGTCAGGATACTACTGGCCCACTATGCACAGGGACGCGCGGGATTTGGTACGCAAGTGCAGCGACTGCCAAATTCACAGACCAATCCCGCGTCGACCGCAGCACGAGTTAACACCCATCACATCACCATGGCCATTCTAGAAATGGGGAATTGATATCGCTGGACCTTTCCCTGTTGCCGCAGGAGGAGTAAAATTCCTCATTGTAGCAATAGATTACTTCACTAAGTGGATTGAGGCAAAGGCAGTAGCGACGATAACAGGTAACCAAGTGAAGCAGTTTGTATGGGATAACATAGTATGCCGCTTTGGCTTACCTGGAGAGATAATCTCAGACAACGGAAAACAATTCCGTGATAACCCGTTCAAAGAATGGTGCGAACAACTGAACATCACGCAACACTTTGCGTCAGTAACTCACCCACAAACCAATGGTTTGGTTGAACGCGCGAACAGAAGCCTGGGTGCAGGAATCAAAGCGCGCCTGGACAGACACAAAGGAAGATGGGTAGAAGAACTACCACATGTTCTCTGGGCGCACCGAAAAACTATCAAGGTTAGCAACGGAGACACTCCCTTCTCTCTTGTCTATGGGACAGAAGCTGTAATACCAGCTGAAATCGGAATGCCAACCATCCGCACTACGGAAGTTAACGTTGCTACTAACGATGATGAGCGGCGCATAGATTTAGATCTATTGGAAGAGCGACGTGAACGCGCAGCAATACGAGAGGAAAAAGCCAAGTCAAGAATGAAAGGATACTATGACACCAAAGTACGAAGCACTTCATTCCGAGCAGGCGACTTCGTATATTGCGAGAACGACTCAAGCCGCGCAGAAGATACTGGAAAGTTAGGACCAAAGTGGGAAGGACCTTACGAGGTCGTTGAAGCACTTGGAAAAGGAGCGTACAAGTTGCGCGGCAAGGATGGCCACGAGCTACAGCGCACGTGGAACGTTCGCAATCTCAAGAGATGCTACCTTTAGGAAAGGCTACGGCCCAACATGGACATTCACGCACTTTAGAAAGTGCCCCAATAAAGATCCATGTATTTCTTTTTGTTTACCTTATCTAGATAAGTAATGTTTCTTCTTTTTTACAAAAACTTGCAAGTATTAATAAAAAATTCGCGGTTTCTAGCTAACTCCGCGACACAATTTCTTTGCATTGTTATTTAAATACTGTTTATATTTCAATGTGTTGGTTACATTACCTTTAGCCTACATGGCGTGCATGCACTAATTAATACCCACGCTGGTAAAAAGGATGAGTTAGCCTACTAAACAACTCGTTGAGTTAGAGGGTTGCAAACCCATCAACTTCGGATTACGTATCCTTGTTAAACACCTTGCGCTCAAGACGTTGGCGCAAGTTCCTTGCGCACCCCACGATGGATGCGCAATATTGCACACTTTGCGCGTTTAACAACTTAGGAAACCAAGACACTTGATTCCTTAACATAATATGCAAAATACGACAAGTATACTTGTAAAAATTCATAGACGACTATGATTTCTCTTTTTTTTCCTAAGTTATACCATACACGAATATGGTCTTTACTTTTAAAAGAATGACTAAAGTGGTTTTTTATTTGGGAAAATGTTGCCTAATAGTAACAAAGTTTCACCACTGTTCCAATTCAGTCACTCAAACTTTATATTAACCACAAAAACCACTCAAGTTTAAAAAGTGTTCCAATGTTGTGTAAATGTTTAAAATAACTGCATTGTTTGGTTGTACCTTGATAATAAACACCCACCCCCCTGAATTTCACTAATCTCAACCAACTCAATGTACAACCAACTTATGCACACTTAAGAAAAATCTAAGTCACAAAATAATAACGAAGTTTGAGAACTGTTTCATTTTGGTCACTCGAACATAAAAATTACATAAGAATGGAACACTTGTGAAACTTGAGTGGTTAAACCTCTTCAAAAAAAGTATGAGTGACTAAATTGGAACACTAATGAAAAATGATCAAAATTAATTCATTTCATCTTTAGAAAATATGTTTTTTATATTAAACTTTTCTCTATTAATGTAACATCATGGTGAATTCTTAACGAGTTTGAAAGGGATAACACCACGTTCTTTTTAGCTTACAATAGTAGCATTTAAAACCAATAGGCTGGGGATAAATGATCTTAAAACCTATACACGATTAATTTATCGTCGCCGACGACAAAAGTCGAAAATAAATTAGTTTGGTTACATTTTCTAAAAAATTGGTGAAAAAAAAAACGCATAACCTTGTGAGCTACTTTCTTTTAGTTTCGCAACTAACTGTAAATAAACGTTATATTTTAATTAGTTAATAAATTTACAATCTAATAGTAAGCTTTTAATAAAACGTAATGATAAAGAGACCTGACATATATGCCTAAACTCACACCTAAACCATAAATAATTTGACACATCATTCATGCATTTTCTCATTCTAAATATTCACTTTTGATTATTCCACTTGTCATCATCTTGTTTTTAGGCATATCTTTATTAATGCATTTAGGCGTGACAATCATTTATTATTATTATTATTATTATTATTATTATTATTATTATTATTATTATTATTATTATTATTATTATTATTATTATTAACATCACTTTATTAGAAAATTATAGGATTTACAAGAAATTAGTAGGAAGCCGAGAAACTATCTGGGCCCCCACTCCTCTAGCTATAGCAAAACAAATCCTACTAAAAATATGGGTAGCAGCACGCTGTCACGAGCTAAATTCTGAAGATCGGGTTCTACTTGGAAGCGTTGCTTAATGCGTGGGTTCCTGGTTAATCTTGTTGGTCTCGTTGGAGTACCCCAACGATAAGGGTGTAGTACGTGCCACGAGTAGAGACTCGATATGGCACCACACTGGTCGGGAGTTGGGGCCGCTCCCCTGATGAGTCCAAGGCAGGACGAAACCAGTGAACCTATATTATACGCGGGACGGATGGCTGGTCCTTATCGGTGTAAGGGCGCCACGCAGGGTCGAAGGAATGACCCCGTGACAAGTGGTATCAGAGCCAGGTTGGACCGAGGCGGACCGAAACAAGAATCGCTCAAGTCGCTCTCTTAAAAGTTCTTAAAAAGTGTTCGCTAAACGAAGGTGGCGGGAATGAGTTCTCGGGATGTTGAAGAGTCAATATGATGTTGTGTGGAGTTCACAACGTCGCATTCGATGAAAGTCAGAAGGGGTAATGGACTAATCCAAATGGGGATGATGGTCGCTGCACGCTGGATCTTAAGTCGCCAGAATGAGTAATGGACTATGGAGTTTAGTCGTTGCACGCTGGGACACAAAAGAGTTTGAAGTCGAATGTCCCTTTAGCCATGAAGCCGGAGTAAAGCCAAATCATTCGAGGGAAGTCATTCGTCGAGACGGATGACCATGCACGAGGACGTGCATGAATTGATGGTGGGAGAATGTCACGAGCCAAATTCTGAAGGTCGGGTTCTACTTGGAAGCGTTGCTTAATGCGTGGGTTCCTGGTTAATCTTGTTGGTCTCGTTGGAGTACCCCAACGATAAGGGTGTAGTACGTGCCACGAGAAGATACTCGATATGGCACCACACTGGTCGGGAGTTGGGGCCACTCCCCTGATGAGTCCAAGGCAGGACGAACCAGTGAACCTATATTATACGCGGGACGGATGGCTGGTCCTTATCGGTGTAAGGGCGCCACTCGGGGTCGAAGGAATGACCCCGTGACAACGTGCACCAATGTCTTGAGTAACCGAGAACTTCCGGATCCGCTTTAGTAAAGTCACCGCATCCTTCTCTAGTTCCCCAAAAGAAGAGAATGAGAAGGGAAGAAACCCATATCCAATATCCGCACATTTAGCCTCATACTTGACGCATTTACGTTGTGCGGCCTCAATCACCGCACGACCAGGTACAAAATCAGTCATACCAGTTTGCGTCAAGGGTGATGACCCTGTTAGATCGACACATACGTCAAGCCCTCCGTCCCAAGAATACTGCAACATATCGGCTGGACGTAAGGGTTGGTCCTTTTCTCCAATAAGCCCGATGTCAACTTCTTTACGAGCTGAAATCCCCGATCGAGAACAGATGTCAAAAAGGGTATCATGCGCAATGTTATGCCGATATTTAATACCAATAATACCATCACACGATACAGCATGGTCCCCATAAATATCGCCCGCAAAAACCCTAGAACAAACTGAGCACGACATCTGAACAGAGAATAGAGGAACACCTAGCCGATAACATAACACACATCGGTAGGTCCTAGCATTCATAGTTTGTCCCAACTCAGAAATCGGAACCACCTTAAGCCAGTCCGAAGTGTAAACCTCCATCTGAGATATATGAACAAGATTAGATATGACATATGTAAACATTTATAATTTTTTATTATTATTATTATTATTATTATTATTATTATTGTTATTATTATTAACCGTAATACTAAAATCACCACCAACGTACGCGCACATGTTATAGATATATGAACAAGATTAGATATGACATATGTAAACATTTATAATTTATAAATTTGAATTATGTTAAAATATCAAATTAAACTAATCAAACAATAAGATTATTAGACAAAGTTGGTTTTTTCAAACCTGGACAAATATAATTGAAATGTTATTATTAGTTGTACTTATTGTCCGAACCTAATCCAGATTAATAACCCTTGCATACACGGGAAAAAATTAGAATACAGATAACGATAAATAATTTAATTGTAATAGCAAAAATCTGTAAATGCACGGGATTTAAGTATTAAAATGAAAGGACGACTTATAATACAAAACATATTTAATTTAAATATAATTATTAGTTGTACTTATAGTCCGAAACTCGTAGTGTGTGATATCATAGGTACATAACACTAAACAATGTCAAATTCTACTAAAATTTTAAAATAATTTTGATTCGTGTGTAAACCCCGTGCGTGCATGGGACTTATATCTATTTTATATTCCAACCAATAAGAAAAGATTTAAACGAGTAAAAATTATATTTTATTAATGAAAAGTGTTTGTTAGTAAAAAAAAATTTAAATACTTTATTATTTTAAAAGTAAATACTTATTATAAAACGGAAAGAAATATATACACTCCAATAGTTAGGGTAACAAAGTAAAACAAAAATGACATTTCACCTTCACATTAATATGTCCTTCCAACCAAAGAGCTTATGTCTCAATGGTACCTCGTGTTCTGTAAGAAGTTTCCCAATCAAATGGTTATGGGTTCAAATAATGCTTAAAACATATGAGATAAATTTGTTTAAACATTATCAAACAGTTAAAATTACCGTTTAAAAAAACTAAAAATAATACGTATATATGTCACTCCAACCCTACCCCCGTTCCAAAGTATCTGGACTTGATGGACAAAAAGTTGGTTAAAATATTTCAACTATTTTTTTGGCTAAAAAAGATAAAACATGCAGAGCAGCAGAGTTGCTTCTTGAAAAAAAAAAAAAAAAAAAAAAAAAAAAAAAAAAAAAAAAAAAAAAAAAAAAAAAAAAAAAAAAAAAAAAAAAAAAAAAAAAAAAACTGTACCAAATTGGATTTACAAGAAGCTCATTGATGCTCATTTCTTAAATTTTTTGACTAAAAAAATAAAATAAAATAAAATTAAACAAAAAAGTAAAAATAAAAATCAAACATTTTTAGCCAAATTTTGAAATAAAACATTTAGTTCCAAATCAATTAGATCGTCTTTTTTTCTTTTTCTTTTTTTTTCAGTCATTTTCATTTTCTTTCCCACCTCAAGTGATACTCGAGAACACAACTTTTTCTTTTTCACTTCATTTTCTTTCTTTTACTTTCTTAAATGACAATCTTATGCCACATATGTGAATGGTTTTTTTTTTTTTTTTTTTTTTTTTTTTTTTTTTTTTTTTTGGTGGTGAAACAATAATTCGCTCAACTTTACTGCTTTACTTTTAACTAATTAGTAGTACTACCACACAACTGAAACACAACGACCAAACCCTCACTAAGACTACAGAGATGACAAAGGTGACTTCTAAAAAGAGGGATATGCTTTTTCTTCAAAAAAATCGCTACTTATCGTTACTAATTACTTTCTCTTTGCGTTAAAAACTGCAAGGAAAAAAGGAAAAAAGATTAACATATCAACGGACGCAGCGCAAACCAAAACACTGTAAATTTCGTATATACTCAGGCAAAAATAATGTAAAATTACGTCTTAACCGGATAAGCAAATAAGCTTCTATATAGTTACGAATGTCATAGAGTAATTGGGTTTCTTTTTCTTTTCACATTTTTTAATATCACTTCTAACATTAAAATCAAAATGACTGACGGCATATCAAGTGTAAAAAATAAAGTAAATTTTGTCGTTGTTTGTGCAGCCGTAGCTTTTTGGGAGCTGTTAGCTTTTGTTACAAAATTAATCCCTTTTAAAATATAAGCTCCGTCTTCGTACTAACCCATTAGTTCAAGCTGTTTATTCCCAAAACAATACGCTCAATACACCAGAACCAACGTTTGACATTCATAAGAAGGACTTTGTAACACACTTTTATGGAGCTGTTTAAAATACTAGGCTTAAATTGAACCCCCGATCACTTAACCCACCCCACCTCATCCTACAACACATTCTTTCTTAGACACTACTCACCACCAAAATCACTCATCCCTGTTTCATGACCGCATCAAATCTTTTCCCCCTACCACAATCTACTTATCTTACACCACCCACGACCACCTCCCCCCCTCACAACGCACACCTTTCTATATCGAAACACTAATAAATATACCACTCTCCTCTGCCTACACGCTCGACTCGTTACCCACGAGCTTTGCACCGCTTTACACCCACTTCACATCCACTTATAGCATAAGCATCGACAATTATAGCTTACAAGCTTAAGTTTCTGTCAAACATATCCCTATGATCCTAAAAACTAACTAGGATAATAGAGCTTACGAAAACGGACTAAATCTTCCATGCAAAAGTATTATTGTAAAGTTTTTTTTTTTTTTTTTTTATGGTTTTTTTTGTTTTTTTTTTTTTTTTTTTTTTTCGTCTTAAATGTGATCCAAATTGCTTTGAGAAAGATTGAGTCTTTTTCTAAAAAAAAATTAAAAAAATAAAATAAAATAGAATTAAGCTTTACAAAGACTTAAAAACTTTAAAGAAAAGCTATTAAACATGATCTAATAATAGTTGGCAAAATTGGCTTCTAACAGATTCGAAGTATTTGGATTTCGGCTTAAACACAAGTTAAAAGGGTCAAATTTGTAAACGTCATTATATTTACACTATCTGAATTTATATCAACTAAGGCTATGTTTGGCACAAAGCTTTTTCGAGCTTTTTGGGGCGATGATCGGTGAGCAATGAGCTTTATTATTTTTAGTGTCCGTTTGGCATGAGAGCTGTGAGCTTTGCTATTTTTTAGGAAAACTCATTTTTCCAATGCTTCTTTATGAAGCTGTGAGCGGTGAGCAGTGAGCTGTGGCTACTGCTCACAGCTACTGCTCACAGCTCACTGCTACTGCTCACAGCTACTTTTGCCAAACATAGCCTAATTGTGATCGAAAAATATAGTTACAGACTTACAATATGACTACAAAGACGTGGCCGGAGAAAATTATTAAATGCTAATAAATTTGTTTAATGGTTATACTTAACTTTAATGATGTGTTCTACAATTTAATTTTGTGCTTGTTTTTTATGTAGGTGTTGGCTTGCAAAATCCTAAAACCCGAAGATCAAAAAGGGCTGAAAACCCAAACTAATGTCATGTTATACGAATTAAAACGTATCCGGTTACTAGTTATTATAATTGCTCTAAGGTAAAGTTGTAAAAAAGAGAAATTTGAAAAGTATTATATTTTTGGATTAGTTCACTTTGTACCATCAAAAAGTTTAAGAACATGCTGCAATAAAATTTTGATACTTCAGAAATGAAAAAGGAAATGTTGGTTTTTAGATGTTACCAACAAGTCAACAACTGGGAAACTCAAATGCTTCATATGTCATTTAGAGGGTTATCTGAAGAGAGCCTATCTAACGAAGAAGTCAAGTTGGTCCTCAGGAAAGGTAAACATGATCAGGATTCTGATTCTTCTGATGACGAGGGTAACACCTACTTTGTAGAAGCCTTGGTAGTAGTCGGGAACGATGAGATGACTGAATTGCTAATGGATTCAAGTGGATCTTATCATATGACACCTAGGAGGGATTTCTTGTATGACTTTAAGGATATTGATGTTGGTTCGGTTCAGTTAGGTTATAACACGGCATGCACTATCAAGGGGACATGGAAAGTGAAGATACAGTTTCATGATAGTTCAGGCTATATACTTGAAGATGTCATGTATGTTCCAATGTTAGGAAGAAGCATAATTCCAATGGCTGTCAGGTTGTGATGACTAGGATCAGGAAAAGAAGTATGTATATACTCTTGAAGCAAAAGTGATGAATCTTGGTGTACAAAAGCATGGAGGTTCAAGAAAGTTGGATTCAAGCAACTTTGTCATAAACAAGTTGGGTTCAAACAACCTCGTAATAAACAAGTTGGGTTGAAACAAATTGGTCATAAACACGTTGGGTTCAAACAACTGGGTCCTTGTTTTAAAACAGGAGTCCATGGAGTACATGTTGCTAAATGTATTTGGTTTGATGTGGAACTGTAGGGAGCTCAGGAAAATCGTGAAGGTGATGTTGTTCAGGATAGTAACAAAGATGCTGCAATGGCTGAAAGAAAGTTGGAGGTTAAACAACTTGAAGAAAAGGTGTAACACCTCCATTTTCACAGATCACAACGGAATTTAGATCTGGGGTATTACTTCATGGATACAAAGACATGATAATAGAAAACGACTCGAAAAGAGACGTTTTTGAAAAAGGAGTTATCATTCATTTATTTATCAGAGTTTTTACAGTAAAAGATATACTTTTACCAAAAGAGAGGTCCCTAAGATACCTTTTTAAAGCAAAAGATGAATGATAACTAGTCTGGACGTCCTCATGTCCAGTGCCACTCCGTGCCAGGGTTCCTAAAGTGCTCATATACCTAGGATAACATGCTTAAAGAGTCAACACAAAGGTTGAGTGAGAGTCATAGGTTTAAGTAGATATAGAGTGAATACAAGCTCCACAGGGTTCAGCTGAAACCCTATGTGTGGAAAAGTTTTAGAGAGAGAAGGTTATTGCACTAAGCTCATGAACCACACGTTAACAGGTCTAGATCATGGGGTCTGCAGACCAAACCATGATGGGACAGAAAGGATAACTTACCATAGTTAATCCTTTAGGGGGTTCAAATATAGTACTTATTGGTACCCAAGACACAGGCTAAGGGCATTGGATAAAAAGGCTGAGACCCCACAAAAAGTACAAAAAAGTACTCAGGGCCCTACATGTTTTTACATTTTTTATGGGTCAGGACGTACTTTTTTGTACTTTTTGTGGGGTCACTGCCTTTCTTATCCAATGCCCTTAGGGCATTAGTTAGACAATCCCTATTTTCAAACCTGGACAAATATAATTGAAATGTTATTATTAGTTGTACTTATTGTCCGAACCAAATCCAGATTAATAACCCTTGCATTCACGGGAAAAAATTAGAATACAGATAACGATAAATAATTTAATTGTAATAGCAAAAATCTGTAAATGCACGGGATTTAAGTATTAAAATGAAAGGACGACTTATAAGTACATACAAAACATATTTAATTTAAATATAATTATTAGTTGTACTTATAGTCCGAAACTCGTGTGTGTGATATCATAGGTACATAACACTAAACAATGTCAAATTCTACTAAAATTTTAAAATAATTTTGATTCGTGTGTAAACCCCGTGCGTGCACGGGACTTATATCTATTTTATATTCCAACCAATAAGAAAAGATTTAAACGAGAAAATTATATTTTATTAATGAAAAGTGTTTGTTAGTAAAAAAATTTAAATACTTTATTATTTTAAAAGTAAATACTTATTATAAAACGGAAAGAAATATATACACTCCAATAATTAGGGTAACACAGTAAAACAAAAATGACATTTCACCTTCTCATTAATATGTCCTTCCAACCAAAGAGCTTATGTCTCAATGGTACCTCATGTTTTGTAAGAAGTTTCCCAATCAAGTGGTTATGGGTTCAAATCATGCTTAAAACATATGAGATAAATTTGTTGTTTAAACATTATCAAACAGTTAAAATTACCGTTTAAAAAAACTAAAAATAATACATATATATGTCGCTCCAAGCCTACTTATGTTAAATATTTCTTTGGTTAAAAACTGGAAGGAAAAATAGTTTGTCGCTCCAACCCTACTTATGTTAAATATTTTAAAAATAGTTTCCCAATCAATTTGCTACTTATGTTACCATTTAGCTTTCTTTGGTTAAAAACTGGAAGGAAAAAAAAAAAGAAAAAAGAAAAAAGATGAACATATCAAGACCAGGCAAACCAAAAACTGTAAATTTTGTTATACTGACAAATTGGTATGATGTAGTGAATCATAATGGCTATGAGTTTGATAGTAGTGGTGCCTATGATAGAGTCATACCTCTCTTTTTTAACTCCTATGGAGTATGGATAATATCCATGTTTCATTCCCATATAATGTGGGCCCCTCATATTAACCAAACATCTAGAATCATTGCCACTATGATTCCCTCATTCCCATAGAGGGATACCAAACGCACTTAGTCTTAACCGGAAGAAATAGCTCTAATATAGTTAAATTCATACGGTAATTGGGTTTCTTTTCTTTTTCACAATTTTTACTATCACTTTAACATTAAAATCAAATGACTGAGAGCATCTCAAGTGAAAAAAAATAAATAAACTTTTGTGCGCCTGTTTGACAGGAGCTTTTTGGGGGAGCTGTTAGCTTTTTGTTACAAAAATAATCTCCTCTAAAATAAGTAGCTCTGACGTGTCGTTTTTCAAGCGGTGAAGCTTATAAACTCGAGTCGTAGTCCCAATGAGGGTTGAACTGATCTCGTCACTCAAGATCGTGAGATATGTGAGATGAATAGGTTTAAAAGATGATTCGGTTTTGATTATACTACAACGACAATTAAAAAGTGGTTAAAGTAAAGGAAAGCAATAAAGTGACGCAAAGAAAATAAACAAGTAAAGTTGCATGTAATAAAGTGACTCGAAGAAAACAAGAATTAAAGTGCGATAAGTAATTAAAGCTGTAAATAGATTTAAAAACAATATGTTCGCCAAGCGACTTGAGTAAGTTCACTAAATGTGAGCTAATGGTTTGTGATGAATTATTTTCCTTTCTCGAGATTAGTGGTCAATTAATCTTTTGAAAANTGGAACATGTTAAACGTAAAACAACTAATCTAGATACTAAAAACTTGTAAAGACTTTGTAGAAAACAAAATTTAAACAACAAATAAGCTTATAAATAAGCCAACGAACCAAGAACAAGTCCTAACCCATAATTATGTCTTATTCGAATGGAAAAGATGCAAAGGTGACAAGATTTTTGTAAAAGATTTAGACAAATGTAAACAAAGATTAATAATACTCAAAGCTTGTAAAGATTAAAGAAGATAGATGAAGAAGAATGACAATAAGCTTAAAGAGAAAAGTTTAAGACATGAAAATAAAACTTGTATTAAAATAAAACTTACACTTAATAAAAACTAAAACTAAAACTAAATCCTACTAGCTACCTACTAACTTCAAAATGAAGCCACCCATGGGGTATTTATCATGCTAGGGGGAGTCCAAGTTTGCCTTCGTGTACATTTTGCCCCCTAGACTTTTACATCTCATGAAAAAGACACATAAACTATATTATCAAACTAATAAACGTCTAATACTTCTAAATGTAACGTCTTGTAACTTTGAGGCTTCGTGTTGACGTGTTCTCTAAAAGTCTTCAAAGATATAAAAACGATCACTTGCTCAAATTTGGAAAGCTTCTTCTTATAAATCTCTTTCAACTTCGATTAAGCGTTTCTTTCATCTTCTTGAGCTTTTAAGAAATAACTTTGTCATCTTGGGCTTTTCTTAAGTAGATATCATCGTTGACTCGGCTTCTTGACACTTTTCCACATCTCGTGCTCATTTTAGGGCTTTTTTGGTTGATTTCTATGTCGTTTATGCAATATCCTCTCCTGCACAGTCACAAACACAAAAACACGATATCTTTGGCGTTTAACGTTAGTTTTTGGTCTTTTAGAGTCTGAAAATGGTGAATAAAGGTTATGTGAATAAGCACATACCAAGCTCCGTTTGTATACATTAGCTTCAAGCTTTTTGTTGACATAAATAATGCGTAAAAACGTTATTTATATTTTTCGATATCTCTACGTTTTGATGATCACAAAATGGAAAATCATTAAACGTAAGATTACTACGTAAACAAGTATTAAGCTAGTTTATATCATTATATCCAACTTAATCACTTAAGGTATGAATAAACAAGTGCTTAATACATCTCATGATCAAAGGGGTATTTAATTAATTAATACAAAGTTTATTTAATATTTTATATTTTCGAAAAACAATTTTGGTAATAAAGAAAAATGTTGTAATCATACTAAATATATGAATTCAAATTTTTAACCAAAATCAGTTAGTTTTTCACCAAATAAACTTTCTCCACAAAAGGACAAAGTTTCTGGCCGTTACAGCTGGGCGGCCCCCTTAATTTNAAGAAATGTCAACAAAGAAGGAACTAAGCTACGATGAGGATGACGATTCTAGTTCCGAAAGTGAAGAAGAAGAATATGCAAAAGTTGTCAAAGAATTTAAAAGACTCATTTAAATGCGACAAAGAACACAAGACAAAAGGAAAGCAACACGAAAAAAAGAGTTGATGATGAAGACAAGAAGACCAAAGGAGAATGCTTGGTCGCTCAAGCATCTAATGAAATTTGTCTAGGAATAAATTTGGAACCCGGCGAATGGGTAAAAGAGAGCGGGTGCTCAAGACACATGACGGGGAATCGCAAACTATTCTCTACGTATAAAGCCTACAATGGAGGTAATGTTATTTTTGGTAGTGATCGTCGTGGAAAAATCATAGGCAAAGGTACGATCTCTCAAGACTCCCTAACTATTGAAAATGTTGAGCATGTAGATAATTTAACATACAACTTGCTTAGTGTAGGACAAATATGTGACAATAAATGTAGGGTTACCTTTACCGATAAGGATAGTGTAATTACTAAGGATGAAAAAGTCATAGGTAGAGGAATTAGGAAAAGCGGCGTATATATCATGAAACTAGGAGATAAATTGGAAGATAGGATATGCCTAGCGACCCTAGACGAAAACTCAACTTTGTGGCATAGGAGATTAGGTCATGCAAACATGCAACAAATCCAATCATTAGTATCTAAGGAACTAGTTAGAAACTTGCCTAGCCTTAAGTATAATCAAAACTTTTACGATGCATGTAAAATAGGAAAACAAGCACACGCTAGTCATAAAGCTAAGAATATAATATCCACCACTAGATGCTTAGAACTACTTCATATGGACCTCTTCGGTCCATCCGCGGTGCGGAGCTACGGTGGCAATCGCTACACGTTAGTTATAGTAGATGACTATTCACGATACACGTGGACTAGATTTCTAAGCGATAAGACCGAAGCCTTTGAAAAATTTGAGACCTTTAGTAAAATGATACAAAATAAGCTAGGATGCACTATAGTTTCAATCATACTAAATATATGAATTCAAATTTTTGTAAAACAATTTTGGTAATAAAGAAAAATGTTTTAATCATACTAAATATATGAATTCAAATTTTTAACCAAAATCAGTTAGTTTTTCACCAAATAAACTTTCTCCACAAAAAGACAAAGTTTCTGGCCGTTACAGCTGGGCGGCCCCCTTAATTTTAAGGGGGTCGGCCATGAATTAAGGGGACCGGCACGCTCCCTGTGTCAGAAATTGTCAGAATTTTTCCCCTATAAATACCACCTTAAATCTGGTATTTTTCCTTACCTTTTGCACGAAATTTTCATGAAGAAGAAGTCGTGTTGTGAAGAAGAAGAGAAGTTGTGTTGTGTTGTGTTGTGAGATTGGTTCTAGCTACTATTAGGACCCGACATTTAGCTTTGTGTCGTTAAGCCGGTGTAAGCAACATTGTGTAAGATTTTCTCCGCCATAAGGGAGCTTGTTGACATAGTGAAGAAAACTCCCGAGTTAGGTGCTCGGGGAGTGGAGTAGGACGAAGAGGAGATTCGTAGCCGAACCACTATAAATCCTTTGTCTCACGGTGCCATATTTCCAACTCTATCTTTTCACTTACTTACTTACTTTTATATTTGTCATATCATATACTTGTTGATATTATTGCTTATAATTGTGCAAGTTTCTTGGTGACACATAAATATCGAATTGGTGTTTTTATAAACAAAGTTTTTATAAATTAAAAAGACATAAAACTATTCAACCCCCCTTCTAATTTTCCACACTTTTATTCCAAACAAATAGCTCATAAATGAAAAGCTGATTCATGAAGCTTTTAAAACTTTTTGGAGCTGTTAAAACTTTAAATTACCGATATACCCTCCAAACATTTGTTTAGAATTATAAATATATCCTTTTATGTCATTTTACATCCTAAAATTATATTTAACAGCTAACTTACTAAACACTTTTAATGAAAAAATATACAGCTTGTAGCTCATGTTAACAGCTTTGCAGTTTACATCTTACAGCTTACGGTTAACAGCTTATAGCGTACAGCTTACAGCTAGTTTTGCCAAACATAATGTCTAAAAAGCTACTATATAAGCTACGAAAACGACTAATCTTCCATGCAAAAGTATTTTGTAAAGTGTTTTTTTTTCCTTAAATTGACTCAATAGTTTGAGAAAGATTGAGTCTTTTTCTAAAAAAAAATTAAAAAAATAAAATAAAATAGGATTAAGCTTTACAAAGACTTAAAAACTTTAAAGAAAAGCTATTAAACATGATCTAATAATAGTTGGCAAAATTGGCTTCTAACAGATTCGAAGTATTTGGATTTCGGCTTAAACACAAGTTAAAAGGGTCAAATTTGTAAACGTCATTATATTTACACTATCTGAATTTATATCAACTAATTGTGATCGAAAAATATAGTTACAGACTTACAACATGACTACAAAGACGTGGCCGGAGAAAATTATTAAATGCTAATAAATTTGTTTAATGGTTATACTTAACTTTAATGATGTGTTCTACAATTTAATTTTGTGCTTGTTTTTTATGTAGGTGTTGGCTTGCAAAATCCTAAAACCCGAAGATCAAAAAGGGCTGAAAACCCAAACTAATGTCATGTTATACGAATTAAAAGGTGTTATCACCAAGAATCATTCTTCAGGAGGTCGGGGATGCTCGAAATAAAGGTTAAACATGGTATATTAGATTAAAGAATTGGGGAAGGTGTGTGTGTTTTCTAGAGAGAGAAAGAGGAGAAACCACACACACCTTATTATTACAAGTGAACATCCACCTCTCCTAGTTGCAACTAGGAGAGTATATATACTACAAAACACATTAAACTTTGTCCTATTGACAGAACTAGTCCTTGTGCTTTGATCTAATGCAATTTCCAACATATAACATTATTTTCAAGGCTAACAATCTCTCCCCAAAGTAATGTTATATGAGAATTGCTTACAACGTTCCCTACAAGCATAAATAAGTAAAGTACAATACAAAACATAAGCACAGCAGCTCTGAGAGTGGTCTTCAAGCACCATAGCTTCACTTATACATCTGAGTCTTCTCGGCTACCATCACTTTGCTTGTAGAGGAACAATGTGAGCGAATCTAATTAGGGATTAATAAAGGCCAATACAATACACTCTCCCCTAATTAGTTCTCTCCCCCAAACTGACAACATCTCTGATGAATGCCCTAAATCTGAAGAAGTCTTTTGATAATTAACTGCAATCCGTCTTTAGTCTTCTAACACGCAACGGACAATGTAGAATAGACTGTAGACTCGACCTTCTTCATGATTATCCATTTGGGGGTACAAAGTAACAACATCTTCATCTTCAACAAATGCATTCCAGCTATCTTACGAATCAGCCCATAACGTACACATGTAACCAACAAAGGTAGAGACGATGACACCAGAGTAACAAGTTGAACCACTGACCATCTCTGCGGATAAGTTGAACCACTGACATCTCTGCGGATATCAACTCCGGAATAAATGATTAAGCCCAATCACGTGAACCTGTTGTGCGTCCTTGATGTACACATTTCTCTCCCCTGATGATTGCGATCTCATCGGAATCAACATAAGATTGTGTACATGTAGTATTAGCCGGAAGCACATTTAGCATAGACCATAATAAGCACGTGTGAAGATGTCGATA